>JAVYIG010007992.1:0-94563 GCA_035222895.1 Strongylocentrotus droebachiensis
AATATGTTGCTGTGTCGGGTCAGCTGTGTCGGTATTCTTGCTCGATCCTCGTGTACTATATCAATGCAGAAGTTTGAAGTCGGTGAGATGTACATTATCGGTCGGCCGACAAGTTTTTTTCCCTATGAACTGTGACTTCTTATCCGCTGTGACGACTTCGAGAGTGACTACAACTTCAATACTTGTATTTTCTAGAAGTTTCACTTTCCTATAATATCAGCTAAAGAAATCAGAGGTTTAAAATTTTCGGGGAAACTAAATTCAAACAAAGTTTAAGAGTCAACAACGGTACGACGAATCGTCTTCCTTTCTTTATATTGTGATGAAACGCCAAAAATTCCGCGCTTTGCGCGGAAGAGGAAACTTCATTTAGACGAGTGGAGAACGGTATACAACGAATCGTCTTCTTTCTCTAATAAGTTAAGGAAACGTCAAAGCTTCCGCGCTTTGCGCGAGAGGGGGAAACTGAATTCAGACAAAATTAATAGGGCTTATTTAGAGTCGAAAGCGGTACAACGAATCGTGTTCTTTCTCTAATAATTTGAGGAAACGTCAAAGCTTTCGCGCTTCGCGCGATAGGGGGAAACTGAATTCAGATGAATAGGGCTTAATAAGATTCGAAAACGGTACGAGGAATCGTCTTCCTTTCTCTATATTGTGATGAAACGCCAAAAATTCCGCGCTTTGCGCGGAAGGGGAAAACAACATTTAGACGAGTCGAGAACGGTACGACGAATCGTCTTCTTTCTCTACTAATTTAAGGAAACGTCAAAGCTTCCGCGCTTCGCGCGAGAGAGTGAAACTGAATTCAGACAAAATTAATAGGGCTTATTTAGAGTCGAAAACGGTACAACGAATCGTGTTCTTTCTCTAATAATTTAAGGAAATGTCAAAGCTTCCGCGCTTCGCGTGAGAGGGGGAAACTGAATTTAGACAAAATTAATAGGGCTTATTTAGAGTCGAAAGCGGTACAACGAATCGTGTTCTTTTTCTAATAATTTGAGGAAACGTCAAAGCTTTCGCGCTTCGCGCGAGAGGGGGAAACTGAATTCAGATGAATAGGGCTTCATAAGATTCGAAAACGGTACAAGGAATCGTCTTCCTTTCTCTATATTGTGATGAAACGCCAAAAATTCCGCGCTTTGTGCGGAAGAGGAAAACTACATTTAGACGAGTCGAGAACGGTACGACGAATCGTCTTCTTTCTCTAATAATTTAAGGAAACGTCAAAGCTTCCGCGCTTCGCGCGAGAGAGGGAAACTGAATTCAGACAAAATTAATAGGGCTTATTGAGAGTTGAAAACGGTACAACGAATCGTGTTCTTTCTCTAATAATTTAAGGAAACGTCAAAGCTTCCGCGCTTCGAGGGGGAAACTGAATTCAAATGAATAGGGCTTATTTAGAGTCGAAAGCGGTACAACGAATCGTGTTCTTTTTCTAATAATTTAATGAAACGTCAAAACTTCCGCGCTTCGCGCGGGAGGGGGAAGCTTCATTCAGATAAGGATTAAGAGTCGAGAACAGTACACCGAATCGTCTGCTTTTTCTCATAATTTAATGAAACGTCAAAGCTTCCGCGCTTTGCGCGGGAGGGGGGGGGAACTTCATTCAGCCAAGGATTACCAGTCGAAAACGGTACAATTAATCGTCTTCTTTTCCTAATAATTTAAGGAAACGTCTAAGCTTCCGCGCTTCGCGCGGGAGGCCCATCACCCACACCCCCTGATAAGCGCTTTTAAGTGATTCTCTTGCTCACTACCGCCCCTCCCTAAAATAAGATCCTAGCTCCGCGCCTGCTTTAAAATATATAGCTATGATGCTGACTAAATTGAAGAAATAATTCGTATATTTATGTCGTCGAGGAAAATGACCATTTTGCGCATATGCAAATATGTAAATACAATGAACAACTCCAGTCAATTTGAATAAGCCTGTATCTTGCCACTTCGCTAATCATCAATTTGCATTGTACCCTTTCCTTTTTCAACCGAATTGTGCCAGTATCACGAGCAAAGAAATAATTAATACCCTATGATTATGTTATTCCAAGTTGCAGTTATATACCGTTTAATTCATGAAGGAAAGAAAGAAGAAAGCATTCAGCTATAAAACCGTGACAAAGAATGATACATGTAATAAATACTGTTGATAATGATGATGATAATAATAATAATAATAATAATAATAATAATAATAATAGTAACAATAATAATTATGATAACGATAATAATGATGATGATAATAATGATAAAAATAATAATAAAATGTAACAACAATACTACATCCAAATTCTACGAATCGTACATTCTCAATAGTGTTGGAAGTCCATTTATTTATTTATTTGTTCTATTTTTCTTATATAATTCCACTATGTAAAAACGATTTATATCCGTCTTTCCATATGAATATGTCATTGTACATTTGTTACTGTGTATTATCTATCTGTGTATATTATGTTCTATTGTATATTGTTCATGTGCTTATGTTATGCCAACAAATGAATTTCCAAATGGACCAATAAAATTATCTGAATCTGAATCTGAATGAATCTGAATCTATAGATAGTCTATAGGAAAAACAATTTAGCCTTCGGCCCCAGGTTTATATGGTTGAATTTGTAGATATTGGACATTTAATTTTGTCGGTAATTGGTGCCTAGTTTTGTCGGTAATCGTTGGCCTCTACACCCCCCCCCCCCCCCACTGAAAAAGGTCTAGCGACGCCCCTGTTCTCACCCCCACGAGCGAGATACTGTTCGGCGCGACTTTCACATTTTCGGGGTCAAATACGAAAACAAAAATTATGCTCACTACCCCCCCCCCCCCCCCTCCCCCCTACTGAGCGATATATTGGTCGGCGCAATTTTCACATTTTAGGCCCCCCCTATTGGCAAATCCTGGATCCGTCACGGATTACAACGTGTAGATCATTGTCTTTAATGAAATGTATCTTATGAGTGGTATTCTAATGAGTAATACCAAATCGTTTAATGATATAAAAATTGAAAGCAAAGTTAAAATAGGTGTATTCAATCGTCAGAATCCAAATGACTTTCTTTAGTTTGCTAGATTTAAAAAACTTTATTGTTATAATTTGGTTTTTCCACAAACTACAATGTAAGTATGCTGTCTGCACCTTTTGATATATCAAGTCTGAACAGCTGAATGCTAATTTACAAAAAAGGTTTGCAATCAAATGGCCTATATAGCTAAATGTTATTTTATTTTTGTTTTGTAGGATTGGTTCATTCAAGATACGAAGACTCCATTTATTGGTGTTATAGTGTGAGTCCATATCATAGTAGACAACTTGTTACATCTAAGATCAACTGCCTCACAGTCAGCCAACAATGGTCACCTGATCATCAATGCTGTAAGTAAACCAAGAATTATCAAGTATAGGTGAAGGTTGAAACTTCATTTTTAAATTTAGCTGCAATTCCCTCTCAGAAGGAATCTAATATGAAAGACACATCTGATTATGAGCAAACACCTGTACTTCAAAGACAATATAATACTTTCAAATTTCATCAGGACTGTTGGAAATATGTTCTGACCAAAGCGGCATCCCTAATGGCAATTGGAAAAAGCCTGTCAGCTAGCTTCAGTTGTAAATTTTCTGTTTAATTAGTGAGCTACATTTCAACTTTTTTTCAACAATGCATGGCTGGATTTTAAACAAACTTGGAAAGAATCGTCCTTCTGCAAGGGAGATCTAAATTTGTTACGTACCCTCCCCCCTCAAAGAGGGGCCTACCCCCAAAGTTCCTCAGTGGCAGTACTTGCATATTATCTTCTTCTTGAAAACCCATGGCTAGATTCTAACCAAAATTTGTAGGGAAGGGATATCTAAGTTTTTCAAATGGGGTATATAATATGCTCCCCAAGGACCTAGGGGGCAGTATGCCCTATTTAATTTTCCAGTATATCAGGATTCCCATCTCCCAAGACAGTTGGAGGAAGGATGTGAGACCCCTAATTTCATCAGCTCAAGTGAGCTTTAGATCCGCCGTCCTCTTTGAGCTTCAAATTCCTTGAAATCTCTTTACCCTTTAATCATCTTCTTCTCTGTATCCTCTTATTCTATACTCTACACATATTTATAATTATTCAACTTCTGTGTTTTTTCTATGTAGGGAGACCGTACAAGTTTGATTTCTCAGTTGACCAAGTCAAGGACGCAGTTGCATCTCACCAGCAGTTGCTTTCTATAGCTTCACATCTTATAGCAGAGTTTGCTCAGTATAAATAGTGAGTATCAGTCAATTTCAATTTCAATTTATTCATGTTTCCAACAAAACATTACAAATCAATTATAAGCATTTAAAACAAATGTAAGAAATACATGTTGGAAACAGAGGGGTCAGACAATCCAGCTCTTCTTTCTCAATTTTTTTTTCCTGTATGCTTCCTTTTAGCTTCTTGATGAGATGTAAAAAGAAAATGGCTCAGTGGTTTGACAATTCATTTTAAAATAGAAACTCATGACTTTTAATATCTAAATATGATGACTGCAAATAAAGATAAAATGGGCCCATCTTTTTTCCTAAAGTAGGTCATAAAACAATTGCCGAAAATGAGCAGTCCGTCCCTTGGATTAAATATAAACAAATTGGCCCGAATTCACAAAGCAACGTTTAGCTCAGACCAAGGTTTAAGTTTAAACATCCTTTTGTTTCGCCAAACCTCCTTTTGTTATTTATAAACCTGGTTTGTAAATAACAAAAGGATTTAGCATTATAGATCATAACGGCCCGAATTCACAAAGCAAGGTTTAGCTCAGACCAAGGTTTAAGTTTAAACATCCTTTTGTTTCGCCAAACCTCCTTTTGTTATTTATAAACCTGGTTTGTAAATAACAAAAGGAGGTTTGGCGAAACAAAAGTAGGTTTAAACTTAAACCTTGGTCTGAGCTAAACCTTGCTTTGTGAATTCGGGCCGTTATGATCTATAATGCTAAATATATTACTCATTGCGGATATAGTATCGAAAATAATATCGCTAGTGATATTCGTTTGTCTCGCAATGTGGTCAATAAGGAATCTAAAAGTTCACGACGTTTCGTGTGCTACTGCGACACTTCGTCAGGTGATAAAAACTATTGTAAGCAAGGGTCTTTTATACTTTACGGGAGGACCGGAGGAGCGGTCTATAATTCGATCGATAATTGGAACAATAACGCACAATGCCTATTGGTCGACGCACACGGTGATCGACCAATCACCAAGGCCGCTGGTTCGGCTGATGCACCAGGCCTATTGGCCGACGCATACGGTACTCAACCAATCAACGGGCCGCTGGCTCGGACCTTCTGCTGAATGGAATCGACCGTTGCTGGCCGGCAGGACGGCGAGTGTCATGGCGGCGTATCGTCCGCATCCAAAATTCGGGGATATCGATCCCGTTGTCTATGTTGAAATTATTAGGATTGAGACGGATATTGATAGCTTCTTTTACCCTCCGTGTATACCAATGCCGTTCCTGGGAAAGGCACTGAACCCTGTCCCAGTCTGGTTGATGCTGGTTATCCCAAGCATGTTCGGCTACGGCTGAGTTGTCAGGTTTTTTTTTAACGACTCGGCCGGTCGCTGAATAAGCGGGGGGGGGGGGTGTTACACCCACAAATGTAATAACGTCCACAAATGTAATAACGCCCACAAATGTAATAACACTTTACCCACAAATGTAACAACACCCACAAATGTAATAACACTTTACCCACAAATGTAATAATTTCACCCACAAATGTAATAACCACTTTACCCACAAATGTAATAATTTTGAATCACCCACAAATGTAATAATGACTTTACCCACAAATGTAATAAATTTGAAGTGATATTTTGTCGAATTTGTTCAAAACTAAAACCCTGTAATAAAGCATGGGTATAGCGCGCAGTCTTTACTCCAGACCCGGTTATTTCAAAAAATTAAAAAAATCTTCAAAACTAAGACCCCATAATCCTTTTCCTGTGGAATAACATGAGAATCGAGCGTAGTCTTTCCTCCAGACACGGTTATTCAAAAGTATTTTTTTTTTTTTTTTTAAACTTTTAAACTAAGACCCCACCATCTTCCAAACTAAGACCCGGGAATAAAGCATGGGTTTAGAGCGTAGTCTTTCTTCCAGACCCGGTTATTTCAAAACTTTTTAAAAATCTTCAAAACTAAGACCCCATCATCTTATTCCTGTGGAAAAACATGAGTATTCGAGCGAATTGCCGGCGAATCTTCCCGCCTCGCTCAGTACAATTCTCTTGCCCAATTTCTCTCTCTCTCTCATTATCTCGCATTCTATCTTTCTTTCTTTTGGTCTCTCTGTATCTGTCTTTATCTCTCTTTCTCTCTCTCTTTATGTCACCCTCTCGCTCTCTCTCCCTCTCACTATACATGTATCTGTATCTTCATTATATCCGCTCTCTCTCTCTCTCTCTCTTTCTCTTTACGTTGTTCTCTCCCTGACACTTTCTCTTTGTGTCAGTATTGTTTAATGATATTTCTGTGATAAATCCTCATTTATTGTGTGTGACTGTATTAAATTACATTATCGAGTAGCATTTTGAAAAGGCATATAATTTGCAGTATATTCTGATTCGATATCAAACATGCATGCTATTTTCCCAGCCGTAGTATTGTAATAAGATATATTATTCTTCTCAAAGGTGTAAATAGTTTCCATCAAACACATCTTCAATATTTACTGGTCATAAACTCAATTATTCAGCCTCAATTTCTATCTGTAAAATGAATGTTCCTTACTTAATAATAATTTGTTTAAACTAGAATAGCGACGAATTTATACTATTTGTATCTTTAAATATTTTGCAAGTATGAAATATGTAATAAATTGTAATCATTTTTGTTAAACTGTGTATTATTTGACAAAGTTTGTAGAAATATTTTTTTAATCTGAGCTTGTAAAACTTGCAATGTTATTTAGCTCTCGGGCTACCATTTTGCAGTTGTTCTGATAAACCATTCTACTACTTCTACTACTACTACTACTACTTCTTAAATGCATTGTTTAACAATGTGAAATCTGAGATGCATGGCCCTACGTGTTATCAGTGTCTATGATATGGTGTAATATTGAAGCCCTAACAAAATTGCGCTTCAAAATGATATTAAAGTACCTCAAAAAAGTAGAATTATTTGAGTAACCGGTTTTACCATACTCATTTCCCCCAATAGACTGTAGTGTTATAAAAACGCGTTAGGAAAACGATTTCCAATCATAAATATCTTGATAATCAGACAGATGATTGGTTTGTAAAAGTCATGGGATTCCTGGCAGGAATTATTTGCAGGAATTATGAATAATTATGTCATGTATATCCCATCTGTGAAATTTAAAAGTTAGCAGTGTCCTAATATTCAAATTATGCAAGGAAACCCGTTTACTTGCTAGACTTCACTGTCAAACACTATTGAGTGACTGACTGGCCTTTTTTCTTCTGTAGTAATAAAATGAGCTGTAAAGGGTACATGGGTATTTGACTACATCAATAACCCACTTCTTGTAATGGCAAAAATTTAACTGATTGAATCTTTGCGCAGCATAAAACGTACGACCATTCGGTACAATGGTCTGAAAATCAGACTATTACTTATTGGCTCTATAGCTCTTAAGTCGATTCGACAACTAATAGTCGTTATTTTCCCACTTAAAGACATGTGCAAGCCCCCCCCCCCTTTTTTTTTTTAGGGAAGTTCTAAATTACTATTATCTTTCAAATGCTGTTGGAATTTAACCTTTTCATTTTTGGGGGCCTGCAAATAGGACATAGTACCTTTAAAGAAAGGTCATATCAATCGTTGAATGCGTAATTAAACAACCCTAGAATCACAAAAGACATTTCATGCCAGAATGTTTTTTTGAAAGACTATTTATTAACATATATACATGATCAAGTAACCAACGATACACACAAGAGAATAATTAAGCAGTAACAAAAGTACAATAAGAAACAGCAATGAAAAAACTTCATAAATTAGGCAATGTAGTCAAACGCGTGTTTCTTTTATTTGTTATTATTGCTCTCCACTTCAAAACATCCATCATAATCGACCTAAAATGTTTCTATCTAAGCTTATCGTAATATTAAGGGGAAAGTCTGTTTAGACACTTAATTATTTTGAGATTTGAATTTGTAGTTATGAAAGGAGGCAAAACCAATGAAACGCCATTATGTTACTCCCCGGCCCTGTCTCATAAATAGTTGGTATTAATCGCAACTTTTTACGATTTATATCAATCGCAACTATGCGAGATAGGAGACTGCAAACTTGAGGTTGATCGGAGGACTTGCGATTGATTCGGATCAATCGCAACTCGTTATAAAACAGAGCCCAGATATGCAAAATCTTAGCGCCTCACTTTTCTACTTGAAGCTACTTGCTCCCTCTATATAGAAAACAATGCCTAATCGGTGACCATTGGTCCCCATGATCCTCGTTTTCTTATGATAACTGAGAGCTGAGTTGATGAGATAACCACTTGTCCAGTGACCTTGCAGGGTGATCTAATCCCTCATATAAACTAGTACAGATAAGCTTTAATTTTAATTCTGTTGCAAGAAAGTTCATATTTTTGATTTGCAATGTATGTGCAAGTAATGAAAATTTGAAGACGTTTTTTTTCTCTACAAAATGCTTTACAAATAGTGAATTTTCCATAGATTTTAACCTGTATCATATTATTTACAATTTGATCATGATAATATTGAAAGGGGGAATGTATCCCAAAGCCCTTTGACTCAACTATGTAGTTAAGTCATGATAATAGTAACACTATTGTATTGTACAATCATAGAACCTCTGAGGTAATTACACAAGAAGCGAATTCATTCAATTCAAGCAAGAAACAAACACAAATCGTTACAAATATGTTTTTTTCTTGAGAAAACGATTGAAAATGATACATCAACCATGTGTCTTGCTTACAACTAGTAATGTTCTTACCCCCCCCCCCCCCCCATCCCAGGCCGCTTGCCAATTTAGCCTTTTAACATTCAATGAGATTTGAGATCTCTGTGGCATTACTTTGGAAACGGTCTATTCATGCACCAACGCGAAATCCGAGTTATGGAAACTTCGAATGCATAGAAAATGCACATCAACATATAAACCATATGCATATTTACACCGCAGCCCAGACATAAGGGCTTATTTTGGGTGGGAGGTAACATTGAAACCACACAAAGGGTACGTTTATGCTCAACTTTTTCTGGCCAGAATGAGGCATTTGTTACGCGTTTAGTTCAAAACACGGTTGCGTCCTTTCTCATTGTTGTAGAATCACCGAAAAACGGCGATCGTAATTGCCGATCGTAAACTCACAAAAAAGTGCGTTTTGGATCGGCGATTCTGGGGAACCATAAACGCACAATCATTTGTAAACGCGTTTAAATGGGTGTCAACGTAGCATGCGCAGTGCAGGTTTTCCGAAACCAGCTGCACAGCCAGAATCATGCCTGGAGGAGCCAGAGAAGTGAGCATAAACAGTACACCGTGAAACTGCGATTACGATGAGCGTTTCAAATCGCCCATTCTGCCTTCAAAATTGAGCATAAACGCACCCAAAGTCGCTCCCGAAATAACATCACGCCATTATAAAAATTGCGACTTTTGGATCATAGTTTGAATGAGATGATGCTTCAGTGACACCGCTAAACCGATCGCACATCTACTCCAAATAATCTATTTGTTATACTCGGTCTTTTGTCGGTCTGGGATTAGTCTAGTTCTGGACCCTTTTAATGATTTTTTTCTATTCGCCGACTATAAGCGTTAAGCCGAGTGATGGCGCGATCCTTAGTGACGGCGCAATCCCGAGAACCTGTCCGGAGAAGGTTCTCGGGATCGCGCCGTCACTAACGAACGCGCCATCACTCGACTTAACGCTTATAGTCGGCGAATTAAAAAAAAATCATTAAAAGGGTCCAGAACTAGACTAGTCTGGGGTCGGTGCCGTTGGTATGATGGAAGTATTAAAGACTTCCATTGTTGTATTTTGTTATCAATTGACCAACCAAAGGCTGACACAATATGCATCATTATATATCATGTATATGAAACATGACGATATGAAATTTGTTGAGAGGCGTCAACCAATAACTATTTGCGTACACCTGTGATATTTCCAGAAATACAAATGTCGTTATATTTTTTTTATTAATCACACAATACAAATAAATCTTGATTCTACTGTAGATATTATTACTCCAACATGTGCAAACAATCGTTGATAGTGAGCTTTCTTCGTGCCATCGGATATATTCACGTCATAGAATAGCAATAGGGGGCGTGTTTTCATAAACGTTTGTGTATCAACCAACAACCCGAACTGACGCGAAGACCCGATGGAACGAAGGAAGCCTCGTTAGCGTTTTCTTTGAATTATTCCTGAAGTTTCTAAACTTGTATTGACTACATGGGTCGAAAATGCCCACTAATGTATGGAGTGCTAAATGTCAACCTCTTACCCATGACCATATTCTTGCAACTATGGGTGGTATTCTCGAAAGCGGACTAACTTTAGTCCATGGTTTAATCCACCGACTAAGTATGGAATACCAAGTGTCCAGATGAAATATATTTTTGAATAATTTGATATGTCCCTAAATTACCATGATAACTTAATTATAACAACGTTATATTGTTGCTTATTAATTATGTTATTACATCTTATTTTAATTTAGTGACATATTAACTTATTCAAAGAAATATTCATATGGACACTTGGCATTCCATACTTAGTCGGAGGATTAAACCATGGACTAAAGTTAGTCCGCTTTCGAGAATACCACCCTTAGTGGATAAACTAAATGTCATGTCGCACGGAATGCAATTAAGAAATTCATTTCAAGACTTCATTAATTTCAATATATTCGTAAACTACTCTGTACCTCACGAAACGTCAGCCCACGAGACCGGTCACTCATGACGCTCTCATCTCGGTCTCACAGGCCTCTTCACACTGGGCATTTCTATTGAAGGGATCGTGAAACAAACCTATCGGTCTCATGAAATGTTGGTTTCCTAGACCACCCCACTTTGTTACAGAATATAAACCGCAATTTGTATTAAATAGAGAGATTGACATTTTGGCCCATCATACATCGTAGAAGCATAAACCATGGTAGCGTTTCATGAAACCTTCTGGGACCCGTTTCACAAAGCCTTTTTTCAATGACAAATGACAAAAATCAGTGACAAATCTGTTGATAACCAATCAGAAGCAAGGATTTTAGTAGCTTATAACAAAAACTGTCATTTGTCACTGATGACAAGTTTTGTGAAACACCCCCAAGAGTACAAGTTCACCGATGTCCTATTGAAACCCCGTTATTACATCTACACAAATTCCAATAAGATGTCAGCGAACTTGTACTTAAAGAGGTTACGTGAAACGACCCCCAGATTTGGCCTGCTGCATCGATGTACGTTCCTTATTATTCATTAAATCCTAAGCATTATAAGGTTTTTCGTCGTCTTCATCTATCTCTCGTCTTATTCTTTTGCATAGGAAGACTGTGAGGATCATCGCTAGTACCTGCGGAGAAAATAAACACATAACAGAAAAATGATTTATTTCTTTGGACAATGATTGCTTCTATGTTACAGTCAAACCTTTCTTTAGAGACCACCTCTCTATAAAAGCCACCTGTCTATAGTGATCATCCATACTCCCCCCCTCTATATAGAAGGAAATGTCTGTTAAAGAATTTGTCTAGAAATACCAGCTGTCTACAGAGGGCCCTTTTTGTATTTCTCCTCGGTGGCCTTAAAGCCCCACTGCACTACTTGTAGCTACTTGTGCCCTCTATATAGCAAACAAAGCCTTATCGTTGCATGTTGGTCTCCCATGATCCTCTTTTTCCAATGTGAATTGAGAGCTGATTTAATGAGATAACCACCTGTCAGTGATCTTACATGGAGGTCTAATCCCTCTGGCCAAACTAGTGCAGACGGTTTTACTGTAATGTTAAAGGGATTTTTCCCATTTTCTTATTAGAGATCAAATTGGTTTTACACATAGGCCTATTTGTTCATAGCCTGTCTTATACTTGTATCATAATCCACATGTGATCAAGAAGATGTCTTACAATATATAGTCAGAATGGACATTCTATACATCACGTTTTCATAAAGTAGGACGAGCCGCAATATTCCTTTGACCTGGCAACGACTAATGTATGGCAGCCGTGCTAAAGCCAGGGTAATAATCAGAAGCGCCAGGAGGGTCAAATCTAACTCACATGAGCGCTATACAAGAACCCATTGTTATTATTTGTATTAATTTGCTTTCTTACTATTGAACTCTTAAATGTATGCTTATCGCCAGGTAAACGTGTGTAAAAAAAACGTCAATTCATTTTGAAAATGGTATATTACATTATGGATCACGACGAATAACTCTGGGAAATCCTTCCCCAGATAACCAATACCGAGGACAATTAATTTCCTGACACCTAACGATGGACAACTACTATACCTTTCCTACACCTATCTGAAGGACAATTGTACCAATTCTGATTCCATATTCATTATCGAATTTCTCTAAAATTTTCACGACCCATTTATTTTTATTTCACTGCTTTTATTCAAAGATGTCCGAGAGGCATGTGCTGTGATAAGATCTTAAATTCAACCTGAAGCGTTAATATAAAACATCAATAAAAAAAAACGGTTTTGTCTCCCAATACCTACACTAGTTTGTCTCTCTTTTTTGAAAATTTGAAAATCCTAAAATCCACAACACAAATAGCCAATTTTTTGTTGTTTTCTTTTCTAATGTCCATTCACACTTTTTCTTTTAATATGAATTTTCCTTTTTTTGAAACTATGAAAGAGTGGGAAAAACAAATTCTTGTTGCCGTTTTTAGATTCATTTATACATTTAGAAAACAGGGGCCGTTTCTCGAAACCGTCATAAGTCTAACTTTGTAGCTTCTCCCGTTGAAACGTGTGTTATAGAATTAACACGCGATGTCCACGAACTTAGACTTATGACGGTTTCGAGAAACGGCCCCCAGCTTACTTCTACGATGGCGACGGTTGCACAGGTAACCCCAACTATGTACAGGTTTTGTTGAAGTATGGCGATTATCTTGCCTTTGCAACCCTGTCAAGAGAAAGAACGATTAAATAGATTGCAGTGTTTTAATTATTCAAAAAATGATTGGTACTACAAAATCGGAGACTCGCGTTGAAAAGAGCCATCAATTTTTCGTCTTGCACTCTTCAGAGTAAAACGCAAGAATTACCTTAGAGTTAGACAGCCAATCAGAGCTTGTTATATTCGCGCCTTGTTCATTTTAGTTTATATTGTTCTATTTCGGCTTTCTGTTCATTCTTGCCTTTTACTCTGATGAGTGACAGACGAAAAGCTTATGGCTCTTTTCAATGCGATTCTCTGCTTTAATTATCAAGTATTAATGGATACCATTAATATTGAAAAGATTACAACGATACCACTTGATAATTTATATAGATAGATGGATTGATATATTTTCAGATAGAGGGATGGATGAATTGCTAGTCAGGTGTAGAAGTACATAGATGAAGATGAAAAGTAAACAAGTGAAATTTAAAAGGAATTTGATATTCTTCTTTCCTGGAGGTTAACATATACATTGGTTTCCCCTTTCGGAGCAAAGCTATAACATATAAATATAAATCGCCGTAAATACAGAAAATAAATGCATGAACTATGGCGATATGGGAATAAACGAAATATGAGATGGCGAATTCTTAGAATTGTTACACTCTAAAAAAAAGATACTCAATATTGGGTAAAATGTTACACTTTACGAGGGTAAAAAGGGAACATGCATGTTTGTTGGGTAAAATTTGACACAGGGGTGGTTGGGTAAATATTTACCCATCAAATGTTTAATATTTTACCCAACTGATGTGCAATATATTTGACCCAATGTAAAAGGTAAAATTTTACCCAACGACAACCATGTTCCCTTTTTGACACAACGTTGGGTAATTCTTACCAAACTCATCCTGGGTACTCGTTTACTTTGTTGTTCTTTATCCAAAAGTTGTGTAAAATTTTAACCCAACCTTTTTTTAAATTTACACAGATTTTGGTGAAATAGAAAATTTGTCCGAGGAGTTGGCTGGAAAGGTGCATGTTGTTACACAATTTGTTGTCCAGAATTATGTGGAATTTCATGTCCATATTGAGAAGATTTACATGCATTCATGCAAATAAATGCTGCGGAAAGAAACAAGTGCATGATCGTAGTCTATTTCGAACAAAGTCGTCCATCTTCTGTTGATCTTGAACACGATTACGTATTCGATGAACATGCAGCTGATTCGGAACGACCGACCACGCGCGCTTCAATCATAGTTTGTAACATCAGTTGTGTCATAATACCAACGTTTAGGTGTCAAAACTTGTGTTTACCCAACGCGTGGTTAAAATACTAATCTGCATCGTTACTTTCTTACCCTGGAAATGCGCTCAGTCGAATTTTGATATGACACTATGGCAAGTGTAATTACATTTCAGAGGGACTTCGTGTTTAGCACAAGGTTGGGTAATACTTTACCAAACTTTTTTAAACAGCGATTTTGCACAGCAAAATTTTGCACTTTATTTTTAGAGTGTACGATTTCTGTAAAATGTGATAAAGAAAAGGGGAAGCAGAACAGTACCCTGGATGCTCGTATGGGGTGAATAAAAGAAAAAAGACTCACAAATTGAATCTCATATATACAACCAAGACAACGGTTTAACAGTTAAGAACTTTATTATTATTTTATACCCCTTATAACTGTGATGTTTTTGTGTTTTTCGTAACTCAAGAATGAAAGATGGACTGTTTGAATTATTGTGTTTTGTGAATATTTTTAGAAGTAAGCTTTAATTTGTCACATTCTCAAGAAACATAAATTGGGATAGATACATTTTTAAAAAACTTAACAACAACAAAATTGGTAAGAGTATGATTAATTTACTTCTTAACTGTTTGTACTTTATATAGCCTACTCAATTTGATCTCAGGGTATTGTGATTTTTGTTTAGGCGGCGTTTGAAAGCTTGGGTTAATGAAGGGAGATGAGGAGGACGGATACTCAAACTCATTCTAGACATCAATATCTTACCTCGTCATGTGTATACGTGTCATTATCAACTGATTCATTATCAACTGAGTCATAGCAACCCTCTGTACAGTTACGCCCACATGACTCTGGAATGGGTTGATTCGATAACGTCCAATCATCAGGTCCACTGGCTCCGCAGCAACCAAACTGTAACGTTCAGGAAGATAATAAATTCGAGGGTTCAGTGACACAAAGACGTAACTCCATATTTTGCCAAAATGAGTATTTGATATCATAATGTTCAGAAAGATGTGGGCTTTTCAGGAAACACAAAGACTTAACTCCACCCAAACACCCCCATTGAAATCAATGGCTAGTGAAACATATACCGGTAGACTTGACTCCTTAAGGCCCAAGTGCTCAGTGACACATAGCCCACTTTTTCTCAAAATGGCCAAAATAGAGTTACGTCTTTGTGTCACTGACCCCTCGAATTGTTTAGGCTCCTTCAGAATAGACGCAATTAGTGACCACCGCACACAAAAAAAGGAAAATGCAGCATTATGTTACGTGTTAATTAATGGCAACTACAGCACTGAACAAAAACTAATACGCGTTTTCACTTATTCTGCGTTTTCGGGTAGAGAAAATGTGAAGAGTTTTAGACAGAGAAGAAAATAAAAAGTTTCCACGTCATAACTGAACAAAGTTTTAACGGCTGCGAGAAAAATTGTCAAAATATACACCATTAATTCAGTCATCCTGAATAACGTCTACATCGGGAATTCCCCTATTTTATACAAATAGTGCAGTGACTCTTAGCCTGCAAAGGTGGTGACTCTCCTTTACACGAAGCCCCCCCCCCCACCTTTAAGTCCTACCCCAGGGGCGGAGATTTTCCCCTGTCACAAAGCCTGTGTCTGTGACACAAGGGAGGGGCACGTAAACACACAACGCAGGCTTCAGCCATCTGCATGGGTTCGATTCGAACCCACGATCTTTAGTACGACAGGCAGACGCTTTACCGACTGAGCCAACTTGCCTTCTCTGAAATAACGCCCAGGGTATAATCGAAAAGTAAGTCACCACTGACGACGGATAGTCAACCTGTTCGAAACGTCTAGCCACTCATCCTCTCCCAGCGCTATAGTTCTCCTTAGAACTATAAGCTAAGAAAGATAACAAACAGTCCTTTTCAGGACTACACACCCCCAAGAACGATTACCGAGTCAGAGTCCTTTTCAGGACTCCTCGACCCTCTTTCTCTCTCACACATGGTGCACCCGCAAGCCTACTGTATAAGTCACCACTTACCCTCTTCTGTGTGTAGTCTACCAGTAGCTGTATGGAAACATCTCCGCTGTATTTCTCTTGGACTAGTTTGTCGAAATAATCCCCGGCTGACTCTCCTATCTTATCTTTCTCAATGTATATCCATACACCAGCAGCTATCTCAGCGCAGAATATGATGAGAACTATGACGAAATACTGCAGAGAGTAATAGTAATAGCAGTGGTAATAATAATAATAGTAATACTAATAATACATGTAGTAATACTTATAGTAGTAGTAATAATACTAATAGTAATAATACTAATAGTAATACTAATAGTAATACTAATAGTAATACTAATAGTAGTAGTAATAATACTAATAGTAATAATACTAATAGTAATACTAATAGTAATAATACTAATAGTAATACTAATAGTAGTAGTAATAATACTAATAGTAATACTAATAGTAATAATACTAATAGTAATACTAATAGTAGTAGTAATAATACTAATAGTAATAATACTAATAGTAATACTAATAGTAATAATACTAATAGTAATACTAATAATACTAATAGTAATAATACTAATAGTAATACTAATAGTAGTAGTAATAATACTAATAGTAATAATACTAATAGTAATACTAATAGTAATAATACTAATAGTAATACTAATAGTAGTAGTAATAATACTAATAGTAATAATACTAATAGTAATACTAATAGTAATAATACTAATAGTAATACTAATAGTAATAATACTAATAGTAATACTAATAGTAATAATACTAATAGTAATACTAATAGTAATAATACTAATAGTAATACTAATAGTAATAATACTAATAGTAATACTAATAGTAATAATACTAATAGTAATACTAATAGTAATAATACTAATAGTAATACTAATAGTAATAATACTAATAGTAATACTAATAGTAGTAGTAATAATACTAATAGTAATAATAATAATAGTAATACTAATAGTAATACTAATAATACATGTAGTAATACTTATAGTAGTAGTAATAATACTAATAGTAATAATACTAATAGTAATACTAATAGTAATACTAATAGTAGTAGTAATAATACTAATAGTAATAATACTAATAGTAATAATACTAATAGTAATAATACTAATAGTAATACTAATAGTAATACTAATAGTAGTAGTAATAATACTAATAGTAATAATACTAATAGTAATACTAATAGTAATAATACTAATAGTAATACTAATAGTAGTAGTAATAATACTAATAGTAATAATACTAATAGTAATACTAATAGTAATAATACTAATAGTAATACTAATAGTAATAATACTAATAGTAATACTAATAGTAATAATACTAATAGCAATACTAATAGTAATACTAATAGTAATAATAAGAATAGTAATACTAATACTACTACTACTAATAGTAATAGTCATAGTAAAAAAAACGATAATCATGAAGATGATGATAATATAAATTGATTTATTGTTTCTAAAATATTACCAGCAAAGAATATGATGAGAACTATGACGAAATACTGCAAAGTTAAGAGTAATAATAATGATAGCAGTGGTAATAATACTAATAGTAATAATTATATTAATGATGATAATCATAACGATGATTATAATAGAAATTGGTTTATTGTTTCTAAAATATTTCCAGCACAGATATTGATGAGAACTATGACGGAATGCTGCATAATAATAGCAGTGGTAAAAATAATTATAATAGTAATAATAATAATGATAACGATAATGATATTAGAAATAGTTTTATTGTTTATAAAATATTCCTTTTGAATGACTTGGTTGATATACAGAACATCGAATTATTTTCATTACCAAATGAGGTAAATCATTCTAAGTATTAACCATAATATTTTGATATTATGTACCTATACAAAAACGTTTTTACAAACGTTTCTCTTATAAGTTTCCATTTGATATATCGCTTTATACACTGCACCATGAGTAATAGGACTTCCACACTGCATGTTTTATTCCAATCAATAAGGGAGTTTACAAATATAATCTGCGCATGGGCAGATAAAGGTCATTTGTACCAAAATTTTAAAACCCACAGAGATAAATACTGGATATGCCCTCATGAAAGTTATGTAACATTATTCATTTATGCACTAACGGTACATTCTATGATAGCCTACGCAGGTGGAAGTATTCTTTTCAAGAGGTCAAACAAAAGGTATTCATGAAGCACATCTAGGACTTTGGCAGTTATTATGCTAAGATGCTCAAAGTGGAACTTCTCCATGTGTAAAAGATCTGTGGATATTTGGGGTCATTTGTACCATGTGCTATCTATAAACTCCCTTATTCACAAGAAATGATTTAAACCGCAACGGCTTACCATAGATAACTGACACACACTTTCTCTGATGGCACCACAGCAACCGAAAAATCCCACGATCATTATAGCGCCTCCAGCGGCCATGAATATATAGGTCCCATCGTAGACGCCTATACCGGCATCCTCTGGGATTTGCTTGAAGAAATCTTCATTGAAACGAATCCAGATCGCGAAGCCTAGAATGGTTCCTCCAGCACACTGGAATATGAGATAGAATCAGGAGAAATAGACAAGTTATAGTGATTATGGGATGGAAACATGAATCCAACAAGCAATCATGTCACATCTGCCAATGCATGGTGAATGTACTTTTATTATTCAAGGTAATACAAATTTTTGGGAAATTTTGAAAATTGGGTGGATAGTGAATCTTTACAATTTTAATATTTGGATGCCCCTATGGATGTATTATAAGCACTAACAAAAATAGCCCCTACAACACTTCTGTTTTCGAGAACAATTGAATATAAAAATTTACTCCCGGTAAATTTTGATGAATTTCAAATAGCGCCTATGGCCGTACAATGGTAGCTGCTACCATGCAAATCACAGAATATGTAGTTGTGATATATAATTTCCAAACGGGAATAGCAAATAAGTCGATTTTAGTCAAGAAACATTGTTTTATAGCTTAATTAATATCTTGACCTTGAGAGCTAAACAACATAAAGAGTTTATTATTGACAATTTCATAACTTTAGACTCGATTTCAACCGCGACAACGACCACTAAATATTGTAGGATCGCATATGCTTCCAATATGTTAATTTGAACCTAATTCATGACCCCATACCAAAACTTTGTATAACCTGTAAGAGCCATGAAAGGATTATTTTTGTGTAAACACCAGGATTAAGAAGAAGGTGTCGGAGAAGGAGAAGAAGATGGAGATGGAGAAGTAGACAAAGAAGTAGAAGAGGAAGGAGAAGAAGGAGGAAGGGAAGAATAATAAAATGAAGAACACGGAGGAGGAGGAGGAAGAGGAGGAGGAGGAAGAGTAAGAAGAAGAAGAAAAAGAAGAAGAAGAAAAAGAAGAAAAAGATGATGAAGAAGAAGAAGATGAGGATGAAGAAGAAGAAGTTGAAGAAAAAGAAGAAGGAAAGGAAGAAGGAGAAGGAGAAGAAGAAGAAGATGATGAACAAATTATATTTCTCCTAATCAAGGTGATTAAGTGTCACTACTATTTATCAATATTTAGGTATTTAGAAGAATTTTATTACACTGTATCACCATGTATTTTAATGCATATAAGGAAACAGGCAGATATTTTAGTAACTGAACGTAATTTCGGCACTACTGAGGCTTCAAGAATATTCATCAAAGAGCCTGCGATCGTTAACTGCAACATCAATGTCGTTCATCTCTGAGTAATGCAACCCCAACATGTTTGTGTCAATTCATGAAGATGAAGAGCGTAAGCTTCTAAATACCGATAATACAAGCAAGGACGATACACGATCATGGCCGTCTGCTGATTATCGACCGCTTTTAAAATCCAATTTTTCGGTACGATATTAGAAGTGTAACGTTAAATATCAATGATAAAATGCTGCCGCCCACGAATAGTCAATACATTCGCTTTCACTGATGGATTTATCACATACAATGTATGTAGGTTTACTCTCATTTCGTTGTTGCAAAGTATGGCGGCAACGATATTTCGCAATATTACTTTGAGTGATCTTTATTTTTGGAGTCTGAACAACGTATTCACTCTGTTTTAACAGTGGAGCAAAATAACGGAATTTTCTTTAGATTCACAATGTAAATTTATATCAAACCCACCCCATCTGTGTAAAGTAAAGTGTATTTACCTCTTCCTATTTCGAGGGTAATGCACTTTTTCAAGGGCATGTTGAGTTGAAGATTCTGTCATCACATGCAAAGGATAATCTCTTAGTTTCAAATAAATGTTTTTCTCCCATTCATTGTTTAATTATTATTATTATTATTTATTCGGCAAAACAAAGTGTATACAAAAGAATTACATAGAAGAACAAATCATACAAAACAAAGGATGAAAATCATTAACACAAACATTTTGTGATTCCCTTGAGCATCATAGTTGCCAGGAATGGGGCAGGCAAACTAAATCACCGAAACCGTGAAGGTCCCCCATTCCAACTTGCAGTACTCATGTGAGATCACTACATAAATAAGAAGTAAGAACTAACAAGAGTATAGCAATAATCATTTAATAACCGTTAATTGGCATCGTGGGCAACATAAACAAACCACGACTGAAACATCTAGAAGAATACTGTCTGAATGTCTGAACGTCAGACTACATTTGCGGATCAATCCCTTTCGCATTTGACATATCATGGATCAATGCTTACCCATTAGCACAATTAAATTAAATACCAGGCAAAATATCATCCCTCCCTTGCCGTTTGGCATTAAAAGATACCATACATGACGACATAATGACACCAAGCTGACTTCAGCCGCTGTTCATACGCGTTATCCGTTGCTACGTAATTGGAAGTGAGCGGAAGATTTGGCCGTAGCTTAAAGAGAAAGTCGAATTCTAGGAGAAGGTGCAACATATTGTGTAATAATTTTTCCATTGGTATTATTTTAGTAGGGACGAGTATCATTTAAAACAGTGTCAACCGAAAAGGATCGCTCGTCAAATGCCCTCATTTTCGACATAATGACAAATAATAGCTTAAGTTTGTGGGCCACGCTTTCATGTCACGTGTTTTTGTAGTCTTTGCTGTGTACAGCACAAAGTCAAATGGCTTTTGGAAAGATTGGACCAATTCCTTATCATTTCAATGATTCCGAAACATCACAGTGTACACCAACGTGCTACATAATCAACGTTAGGGACTTTTAAATTTGCGTGGACTGATACGTGTGACGTCCATTCAAGGCAGTGCATTAAAAGGACGTCGATCGTAGCAATCCACGTTGTCGTCGTGCAAATCTTAAAGTCCTTATTTTCCAATTGCTTCCACGTATTTTTTTTCAGAATGCGATCGCATGACCAAAACTCAACTTCATCTTTAAGACTCTCGCTCAAGCTTTGCTAGGATGAATCCTGGCTTTGGGATCTTGATCTGAGTGATGATATTTTCTGTCATGAGCTACCTGCGACTGACGTAGTCTGAGGACTGCAGGGTAGAAAGAAATATTGTATTCCAATTGGGACAGGAGCTCAGGATCATTACGACCCACAAAGAAGGGGCATATTACATTCCCTCAATTATGACGGAGATTTAGTATGTACGAATACTATCCAAAACAACACAACACACGCACACACACGTAAACACACTTCTTCTTTTTTAAATTTAGTAATAACACACGCGCACCGTTACCCACTCCCCTGAAAACTGTACAGAGTATATAATACTTACTTTTTAAATCCAAAAACTTTACTTTTCCAATTTGAATAAAGAATTCATTGAAGCATGAACTTAATCAAGGATTTTGTTCTGAGACAAATTTTAAATACCCAATCCCTTTAATTGTCCTCAGACCTTGTCTGTTCTGAATGGCTTTGTATCCAGACAGCTGATTTAAAAGGGCAATTTGAAGAAGTTTACATGGAAGATTTATGTTAGACAATATCATAAAGGATACATATTTATAATGGTTAGTGCTAGTTGATGCATATATTTCGTTAAATTCAATGTCAAAAGTGATTGCTTTTTTTTTAAAGCGTCCAGACACCTCCTCCCCCCCCCCCTCCTTATCACCATTATACAAGCTCGCCATCAATCTATAGCAACGCGTGGAGTGATCCGTTAACTTTGTCTCAGATTATGAAACAAAATCCTGAATTTAGCTCATGCTGCAATCATAAATATAAACCTTCAGGTCAGTCAGGAATCCCATGACTTTTACAAGCCGTTCACCTGTCTGACTATCGAGATTTTTATGATTGGAAATCGAAATTTCATTTTTCGTTTTCCTTACGGTTTTTTATAACACTACAGTCAATTGGGGGAAATGAGCAGGGTAAAAACCGGTCATTCAAAGATTTTTACATCTGTTGAGGCACTTCTTGTTCATTTTGAAGCGCAATTTGTCTAAGGGCTTCAACATTACAACATATCACATACACTGGTAACACGTAGGGCCATGCGTCTCAATAAACGATGCCTTTAAATTTAACATAACTCTGGGACAGCTTGCACATTATCATAACAGTCCCAGGGACTACTCCGTATTGAATTGGATTGCCTGTATATAATGCAAATCGAATAGCGCCCTATTGATTAATTATTACAAATAAGTCTGCATCGACAGGTCTAGTTGTAGACAGAGACCTATTCAAATCTCGAACTCTATTGATTAACTGGTGTCTGAGCATACCGCTCAAACAAGACTCTATTTTACTAATGCATTATATTCGCGCCTCTGTAAAGTTACAGTTCGCAGGCACAAAACCTTATCCTTCGTTTTGCGTAAAATTGTCTGTAACTTGAGACTAGGCTGACGGCATACGGCTTGTCTGCAGGCACAGACCTTAATTTGACACTTTATCAAAAAAATCATTGTGCCTTGAGAGAAGCCTAGCCCAGCTACCTACTGGTTGTGTCAATACAGGAGCAGCTATATTACATGGCCTATGGTAGTCTTATAGTGCAGACTCTCGTTTACGACTGACCAGGGTTTGTGCTTGCAGACTAGCATACGGCATATGCTCAGATACTGACAGAGCTAGGCTCTGATCAAGGCTTCATGAATTGTGGTAAAGTGTCCTATTAGAGTCTGTGCACGCAGACTAGCTGTAAGCGTTGTTTGTGAACGCAATAGACATGCGTGACGTCACAATGGGTTCATATTTGATGTTCTCTTCATTGCATCCCTATGCACAAGGGGGCTGGGCACACCCCCTTTCATAGCTCTCTCAACTATTGAAGCATAAGATATGACAGCAACTACAGCTAGATTCCATTCTTACAATTCACTCTCTCTCTCTGTTGTTGTCCCTCCGCTTTTCGGAAATCAGCGAGTTTATAGCATTCGAAGTAGTAGGCTGCTGTAAATATGTAATGAAATCCTTAGTTGGAGAAAGGATGATCTCTTTGGTTGGAGGGTATGGAGTGCAGGCGATGGGCATCTCAAAGCTTCGTCTTCAACGTCCACGGAAATATACCACACCGAAGAACAAGAAGATTGCATTCTTACGTCTAGTTCATGGAATACATTAACGTCAAATACAAGTAATTTGCTCTCTAAAAGAGGTTTGATGTACTTTTATGACAGTTCTTTTTGGAGCTTTGAGAGGATGATGTGCTTGTACTACAATAATATTGTCACCGGAGCCACGTCATAATATGTCACATGTAAAAGGGAATGGAGATCCAGTCTTGATCTGTTGAAACGTTTCTAGAGAAATACCACACAAATCACTGGAGGATATCTTTCCGTGTACAGTGATTATACATTTCTCTTAGAAGATCATTTTTGTGAAGGACCTCCTGGCACTTAATGTTTTGGCACGAATTCTCAACCGCTGCTGATGCGTTTACTTGGAATATTGAATGCAGTAAGTAAGTCGGGTTTTTTTTGGCAATTTGAATTATTTCGATTTACAAAAGAGTTTAATATGAAGCGCAGGTTTGAGCGTTGATATCTCTCTATTTTTACTATAATTATTATCATACTAGAATTTGGTGTCATTAAAAAAACTGCTTATTTCCCTGTTAATACAATGACGCTTATTAGTAATGACTATGTAATCACTGATTGTGCAGTAGTTTGTACACCTGCATACAGTGTATATGGGGGCAAGTCAAAAGCGAAATGTTGCAAAATGCATATTTATTGTTAACGATGTGTTGTTCTTCATTTGTTTAGAGGATAGATTGTGTTAGACACGATGACTATCTCACAATCAGGCGATTACAACACATTTTATCTTCCAAACGAATTTAAAGGTGAAAACAACAAAATTCACGAACGACGAACTCGAAATCACTCAAAACATGTTCCATTCTCCGAAAATATGAAAAAACACCATTAACATTCATGCATGGCCTCTGGAAGTTATGTACTCCTTATCAATTAATGCATCGACGGTACATTATTTGGAACAGAGGTCAGTGAAAGTATTATTCTCATGAGGGCCAACAAAAGGTATTTATGTACTCCTTATCAATTAATGCATCGACGGTACATTATATGGAACAGAGGTCAGTGAAAGTATTATTCTCATGAGGGCCAACAAAAGGTATTCTACTACTAATAATAATTTGTATAACAATACTCCTACTGTTCATAATCAGTTTTAGTATTACGGTCATTATCATTTTTATCATGCCAACGATCTTTATATCACTGTTTTTGTTTTTACTGATATTATCTTCGTCTTTGTTTTACATGTGCAGGTTGAATCCATCACCGGGAGCCCTCAGTGCGTCATTATAAGGGAGTTTACAAATACAATCTGCGCATGGGCAGATAAAGGTCATTCGTACCAAAAAGGTAAAACCCACCAGAGATGAATACTGGATATGCGCTCATGAAAGTTATGTAACATTATTCATTTGTGCACCAACGGTACATTCTAAGATACGCAGGTGGAAGTATTCTTTTCAAGAGGGCAAACAAAAGGTATGCATGAAGCACATCTACTTTGGCAGTTATTATTCTAAGATGCTCAAAGTGGAACTTCTCCATGTGTAAAAGATCTGTGGATATTTGGGGTCATTTGTACCATGTGCTATCTGTAAACTCCCTTATTGGAATAGAAATGTGGGAGGAAAGTGATACACAATGAGAGTTCTTATCCAGTGCAAGAATCTCCTCCTTTTGAGATGGAGCACCAGACTTGCCTTAGCAATCGCTCTCCTCGCCCTCCTCCTGATGACCATGAACTATGTCGACTTGGTTTCCAGGAAACCTGGTAGAGACGATAAGGGGACGGCGTCACACGAATCCGAGGAAGAATCCCGATATTTTCCCAACAGATCGGTCGTGACGGCAACCCGCCAAAGAGCCACACTTGAAGAAGTCATGGGGTTACTTGAAGAAGGCGTTGCAGATCAGACAGTGTTCAATTCCAAATCACCGTCAACCTCCTCGCCACCATTCATTATCATCCTCGCACAATGGCGCTTCGGTTCGTCCGTCATAGGAGAGCTTTTCAACCAAAACCATGATGTCTTTTACCTCTTCGAGCCACTCTGGTTAGTGGACCAGATGAGGAGGTTGAAGAAGCTTCCGTCCTCACCCTTTTCATCCGAAGTCCATCAATACTCGACGGGGGTCATCCGGGATATTGCGGCTTGTAATATGACAGAGGAATACGTCCGCATCAGCAATCTATGGGGCGGGATGATTAACAATCGCGCGGTTTGTGAAGCTACACGCTCAAAAAATGGCTGTAAATTTCAAAATGCCGATATGATTAATAGCCTGTGTTCTAAGTTCAATGGGCTGAAAGCTACTAAGATCATCCGGGCTGACCTTGACAATATAAAACCCTTGGTATTAGATGACAAGGTCAATGTCAAGGTTATTCATCTGGTTCGTGACCCTAGGGGCTCGGCGGCATCACGTATCCACTACTACTTCGATGACTGGAGGGAGCTGGTGGAAGCGCATAAGGCGGAGTTCCCGAAGCACGGCCGTCTGGCCCCGCTTGGATTGACCAACGCCACCAAACGCCTCAAAGACTGTATCCCCACAATGTGCAAATGGATGCGAGAGACTCTCAGAGATGCCGCCGCAATGCCGGACTGGTTAGAAGGAAGGTATCATCTCCTGAGGTACGAAGACTTCGCAGCAGCTCCCCTCAACATCACCGAGGACCTATACCAGTTTGTTGGGTTACCCCTCCCCCAGGGAATCAGGGATTGGGTTCGGGAGAATACAGAGGCAAAGCACAGCGCATCAGGCACATTTGCGGTGCGTAAGAACTCTCGGGAGATTGCCCATAAATGGTTGTCAGATCTGAGTGATCTTGAGATTGGACAGGTTGAAAATGAATGCCTAGATGTAATGGATGACCTCGGATACGAGAGATACGCTACTCTAAAATCACCAAAAACAAAGTACTAATTAAAGGGATCCGGTAACTTTGTCTCAGATTCTGAAACAAAATCTTTGATTTAGCTCATGCTACAATGATAATTATAAACCTTTAGGTCAGTCACGAACACCATGACTTTTACAAGCCGATCGCCTGTCTGTTTATCAAGATATTTATGATTGGAAATCGAAACCAAATTTTGCGTTTGCCTAACGGTTTGCATAACTTTACAGTCTATTGGGGAAAAACGAGTACCAATGAGGCACTTCTTGATCACTTTGAAGAGCGATTTTTTAAGGGCTTCAATATTACACCATATCACAGACACTGATAACACATAGGGCCGTGCATCTCAGATTGAACATTGTTAAACGATGCCATTAAACATTACATAACTTCACATGATTTTATTGTTTTCAATTTGAAATTGCAGACCGAAACAGTTCATGCTTGTGATGAAATAAGATATTTTAATCAGTAATAGTAGAGGAAACACTAGTTTAGTTCACCTAAAGGTAAAGACCAGTTTTGGAAACGCCCCCCTCTTAAAAATTGAAAATGGTAGCCAATCATGTGACAGAAAATGTTTTGAGTAATACGTGATGATACAATACTATCGGGAAACCGCTTCTAATTGATGTATTTGGTAAATTCTTATATCTATCTGGACTGGATAGATATCGCGTAGTCCCATGTACATCTTTCTATGTACAGTGCTTGTAACTTTACCAAGACTGGGCCAAATTTCCTATCATTTTTATGATCCCGGAACCTTGCAGTACACCTCAATACTTATGCTAGATGATCAACCTTTTCTAATCGATTCCACAACGTTTCTTTCACAATGCAATCGCATGATCAGAACTGGTCTCTACCTCTAAATCATCCAAAATAAATTACTAATTAAACAATACTTCATATAATTTTATTTTTCTTCAATTTGAAATTGCAGACCGAAAAAGTTCATGCTTGTAACGAAATAAGATATTTTAATCAGTAGTAGTAGAGTTAACACTAGTTTAGGATTGGACGAATTGAAAGAGGGACTAGCCTGGTATTAAAAAATGATTCCATTTCGGTCGAAGGTTAAATAGGAAAATAGCCCGGGAAAATAGGAAGGTTAATTGTCTTGTAAAACGCTAGTGCTGGCTAATGACTTTTTATTCAGCGAAGACAAACAGAGGAGTGTAGATACGTTCTATTCTTACTCCATCGGTAATATATTGTATTAGAAAGCAAATCCAGCAATCGCAAATCTCAGCCAGTTAACGTGCAATTACACTCCAAAAATAGTTGGGCTAAAATTTTACGCAATACTGGGTATCAAGGACCCCCAAATTAGGTACAAATTGACCAATTATTGTGTAAATTTACCCAATAAATGGGCACGTTCCTTTTTTGCCCCACATTGAGTGAATTTGAATCACCTATAGAGTGCGCGTGATATTGTATTGTTGTTGTTTGACATCGAACTCTTTGTAGTTCAGCATTACGTAATCATAAAAGACCTATAGAGTGCATGTGACTTTGTGTTGTTGTTTGACATCGAACTCCTTTGGTTCAACATTACGTAATCATAAAAGGTAACGATTGTATTGTCTTTTACCAACCCTTTCTCCACTGATACTAGGGACTTTTAGATTTGCACAACGACAACGTGGATTGCTACGGTCGACGTCCTTTTAATGCACTGCCTTGAATGGACGTCACACGTATCAGTCCACGCAAATCTAAAAGTCCCTAATGTTCTAGGGAGGACTTATCTGTTTGCCCAATTGTAATGTGTAAATTCTTTGACACCGTGTTTAAAAACGCGACGTGAGTAAAAACGGAAATGCGAGATTACACCTTCAATGTATAGCCATATGTAAAGTGATAACCTTTATAAGATAGGTATTTTTTGTCTATTATTGTACAAGATGAATAATAAATTTGTTATATTTATGATTCTACGTGATGCATAGAAAAGAAAACAAATAAATATTTATGAACTAGAAAGACACGACGTTTATGATTCAATTTGTATTCATCTGTAGTCATTCGAACTCTGAGCCGAGTACACTTTGATGGAGTATACATCAACAACGTTTTAGACGGGGGTTGGCTAAAGTCAGAGAGAGACAGAAAGAGAGAGAGAGAGAGAGACCAGGGGTGGGAGAAGTAAGAGGCTTAGAGGGAGAGAGAGAGAGAGAGTTGGGGAGAAGTGAGAGGGAGATATTGCATGAGTGTTAGCGTGTGCGTGTGAGTGTGAGCGAGAGAGAGAGAGAAGGAGAGAGAGAGAGAGAAAGAGGATGGATATGGAAGAGGTGAGAGAGAGAGAGAAAGAGATGGAGATGGCTGTCGAGCTTTCAGAAGATAGAAAGAAAAGAGAGAGGAGAGGGATTGAGGGAAGGAGATACGTGTATAAAAACAATCAAAGTACAGGAGAGCAACATGAAGGAAAAAAAAACCTGTGAAGTAAAACTCTAAACAACATTGCCTAAATGTATCCAATTTGGGACACATGCTCACTCAACAAAATATATCTCGAATACGAACACAATTACTTTCAAAGAATCAACTGACAGTGGCATTGTCAAGAACTAATTGTATATCCCATATAAAACATGAAAGAATTACGTAATACATGATTGCAATATAATTTATACTTGTTTTGTTATTAACATATTCAACTTTATGGATGTTTCTTTTATGTGGAACTAGGGACGGGGTATTCCATTATCAAACCTGTTATTAATGAATGAACTACAATATTTGGAATCCAGTCTGTATACATTACTTTTTGCTATGTTTGCGCTTTAAATGTCATGTCAGGCAGACACTTGAAATCATGCTGAAGGTGCAAACAAACGAATACTGACTGACCCGTTCACGAACTGAACTTGGGGTTTACATTAGCTACCCAGTTGCTGCATTAAAGATACTATGTCCCTTTTGCAGCCAACCTCAAATTCTGTAGAACGTTGCAGGAATTATGAATATGTCATGTATGGCCTATCTGTGAAATTTAAACGTTAGCAGTGTCCTCATATTCAAATTATGCAAGGAATCCCGTTTACTTGCTAGACTTCACTGTCAGACACTATTGAGTGTCTGACTGGCTTTTTCCTCTTAGGTAATAACATACATAAAATGAGCTGAAAAGGGTACATTAGCATTTGTCTACATCAATAACCCACTTCTTGTGATGGCCACAATTAAACTGATTGAATCGTTGCGCAACATAAAACGTATGACCATTCGGTACACTGGTCTGAAAATCAAGACTATTACTTATTGGCTCTATAGCTCCTAAGTCGATTTGACAACTAATAGTCGTTATTTTCGCACTTGAAGATATTTTCAAGCCCCACTTTTTTTAGGGAAGTTCTAAATTAGTATTATCTTTCAAATGCCGTTAAAATTTAACCTTTCATTTTTGGGGCCTGCAAATGGGACATAGTACCTTTAAGAAGTCACAAAAAAGCAGTGCAATAAAGTTGAGTATGAGAGTTTTTAAAAGCGGATTGCAACATGAAATCAGACTGGTTTGGGTGCGGTTTTAGATTCCTTATAAAATCATACAATCAACAATTAAATCATTCAAGCCTTTACCAAGTTTTGAATAACAATTTTAGTATTTGAAAATTACATTTTTATCAATGTTTGTTTCTTGAGAATAGAACATATTAAAGTTTATATCTAAAAGTAAGCAACAAAAGCCCTAATCCAACTAGTCTACCTTTCATTCTTGAGTTACGATCAAACACAAAAACCTCAAAATAATAAGGGGTATGAATTAATTAGTTGTATATAATAATAATAATAATAACTAGACATATAATACTTGTTTGGAACAAGTATAGGTGGGCTGGTCAACTAAAATTTGAGACAAAATAGAGCAAAAATAAGCGAATTACTGCTTAAAAATTCTTAAAAAACAATATCATGTAGATTCATAACGTGAACTAAATTCAACTTCTATAGGCATAACACGCAAATTATGATGTTTTTTACATGAGGCCTTTAATCAAAATGTTCACTATGATGATGTCATCGAAATGAAAAATGGTTATTACTGCGCTTGTAGAGAATTGTCTTAGCTACAACATATTGAAATTTTGAAGAAAATTGATCGATATTTACAGAGATACAATCAATTTTACATAAATATGCTGACGTCATAATATGCAAATTCGTATTTTGAGTTCCAAGGCCATTGTGATGATGTCACGATACACTTAATGGCCAAATGAGACATGGAATCATATTTCCGACTCATACTCTATCTTAATATGAAAAAAAATTGAGGATCCCGGTGCATTCCAAAGAGCTATAACAGATTTTGTATAGGCATGTTTTTGCCCATATATGCTATGTATTAAAAGACCTCGCGCGCACTGACATTTATCTTGAATTTACGCTCATCTTGTTAATAATGGTCATAAAGAGATAAACATGGAATGCTATGTTTGCGCTTTAAATGTCATGTCAGGCAGACACTTGAAATCATGCTGAAGGTGCAAACAAACGAATACTGACTGACCCGTTCACGAACTGAACTTGGGGTTTACATTAGCTACCCAGTTGCTGCATTAAAGATACTATGTCCCTTTTGCAGCCAACCTCAAATTCTGTAGAACGTTGCAGGAATTATGAATATGTCATGTATGGCCTATCTGTGAAATTTAAACGTTAGCAGTGTCCTCATATTCAAATTATGCAAGGAATCCCGTTTACTTGCTAGACTTCACTGTCAGACACTATTGAGTGTCTGACTGGCTTTTTCCTCTTAGGTAATAACATACATAAAATGAGCTGAAAAGGGTACATTAGCATTTGTCTACATCAATAACCCACTTCTTGTGATGGCCACAATTAAACTGATTGAATCGTTGCGCAACATAAAACGTATGACCATTCGGTACACTGGTCTGAAAATCAAGACTATTACTTATTGGCTCTATAGCTCCTAAGTCGATTTGACAACTAATAGTCGTTATTTTCGCACTTGAAGATATTTTCAAGCCCCACTTTTTTTAGGGAAGTTCTAAATTAGTATTATCTTTCAAATGCCGTTAAAATTTAACCTTTCATTTTTGGGGCCTGCAAATGGGACATAGTACCTTTAAGAAGTCACAAAAAAGCAGTGCAATAAAGTTGAGTATGAGAGTTTTTAAAAGCGGATTGCAACATGAAATCAGACTGGTTTGGGTGCGGTTTTAGATTCCTTATAAAATCATACAATCAACAATTAAATCATTCAAGCCTTTACCAAGTTTTGAATAACAATTTTAGTATTTGAAAATTACATTTTTATCAATGTTTGTTTCTTGAGAATAGAACATATTAAAGTTTATATCTAAAAGTAAGCAACAAAAGCCCTAATCCAACTAGTCTACCTTTCATTCTTGAGTTACGATCAAACACAAAAACCTCAAAATAATAAGGGGTATGAATTAATTAGTTGTATATAATAATAATAATAATAACTAGACATATAATACTTGTTTGGAACAAGTATAGGTGGGCTGGTCAACTAAAATTTGAGACAAAATAGAGCAAAAATAAGCGAATTACTGCTTAAAAATTCTTAAAAAACAATATCATGTAGATTCATAACGTGAACTAAATTCAACTTCTATAGGCATAACACGCAAATTATGATGTTTTTTACATGAGGCCTTTAATCAAAATGTTCACTATGATGATGTCATCGAAATGAAAAATGGTTATTACTGCGCTTGTAGAGAATTGTCTTAGCTACAACATATTGAAATTTTGAAGAAAATTGATCGATATTTACAGAGATACAATCAATTTTACATAAATATGCTGACGTCATAGTATGCAAATTCGTATTTTGAGTTCCAAGGCCATTGTGATGATGTCACGATACACTTAATGGCCAAATGAGACATGGAATCATATTTCCGACTCATACTCTATCTTAATATGAAAAAAAATTGAGGATCCCGGTGCATTCCAAAGAGCTATAACAGATTTTGTATAGGCATGTTTTTGCCCATATATGCTATGTATTAAAAGACCTCGCGCGCACTGACATTTATCTTGAATTTACGCTCATCTTGTTAATAATGGTCATAAAGAGATAAACATGGAATCCAATTCCTTGAAAAAATATGAGAAATATCATGAAAGAAAAAAAAATGGCGATTCTATGTTTTTTAATGGTGTTACGCGCGAAAACGCGCGCGCATGCTCATACGCGCGATTTTTTATAAAATGCTTAAAATGACCTGAAACGTATGCAAAATAAATTTGAGACGATTTTGAGCATTTAAAAATTTTGCGCGCGCATTAACGCGCGGACGTACGCGCACGCGCGCGTTTTTTGACCTGAAATTGATTGGACTGATATTGACCTTGATCATAATAAATATGAATGAGAAATACCTTTTGGTTATGAAGATATGATCATGAGTTTATTTTCAGAAAATTTCACAAAATGGCGCCTAGATGACGTCATCAGTCAAGGTCAAGGTTGAAAACCTTACTGTGTTTTGTCCATATGCCTATACATATGTGTGCCAAATATCAAAGCATTTGATTGAACCATTTTCAAGATATCTTGTTAACAAAAAAGTGGGTAGAATTAAGAAAAATAAATAAATAACTAGACATATAATACTTGTTTGGAACAAGTATAGGTGGGCTGTTCCAACTAAAATTTGAGACAAAATAGAACAAAAATAAGCGAGATACTGCTAAAAAACAATGTCATGTAGATTCATGATGTGAACGAAATTGATCTTCCATAGGCATAACACTCAAATTAAGAAATTTCTGATATGTGCCCTTTAATCAAAATTTTCACTATGATGACGTCTTCAAAATGAAAAATGGTTGTGACTGAGCTTGTAGAGAATTTTCTTAGCAAACACATATCGACATTTGGAAGACAATCGATCAATATTTACAGAGATACAATCAATTTTCCACAAATTATCTGAAACGGACGCTCATTCCGTTATGAAATATCATGAAAGAACACAAATAGCGTTTCTATGTTGTGTAATGGCGTTACACGCAAAAACGCTCGTGCATAATTTTCGAAATGCTTTAAATGGCCTAGGACATATACTCTGTTTTGATTAAAAATTGATTTTGAGCATTTTAAAATTCAGATGCGCGCGGATTTTGATGAGATGTTTTTTTCGAAACTTGATCTGAAGTTGATGTGTTTTAAATATGGTTCAGTTTTGATGACTCGTTATAAAGATATGATTAAAAGTTGATTTCCACAAAATAGCGCCTGGATGACGTCACGATGATCTTGAGTTACTGAAAAGTAACACAACTCTAAGTTATACTAATATCAATCATCATTGCAAGTTCCATGATAATGGCTTTATTCATTCTTGAGATATCCTGCGAAAAAATTAATGGCAGAATAATAAATGGGAATAATAATAACTTGAAAGTGTCACTTTGACGATTTAGGTCATACGTATGCTATTGTTTTGAATAATGAAGAATGTATTTTCACGATTTTATATTATCATCTAAAATGCTCTTTCTCTTAAGTTCTATCCTTATGAAAAGTTTCAACTGTGTAGTATATTGACCATTATGGATCTATAGAAGATAGATCGAGACAAGATGTGACCATTGACCTCATACACTAAGCAGATACACCTTCGACCCTAATTGACATAACGAAGAATGCATTTTCACAATTTCATCTTCTTCCATGAAATGCTCTACCCGTCATGTTTTACCTATATTGTGCTGCGCATAGATTCAATCAGTTTATTTTGGGCCATTACAAGAAGTGGGTTATTGATGTGGACAAATGCTCATGTACCCTTTAAGCTCATTTTATGTATTTTATTACCAGAGGAAAAAAAGTCGGTCAGTCACTCAATAGTGTCTGACAGTAAAGTCTAGAAAGTAAAGGGGTTTCCTTGTTTAATTTGAATACTAGGAAGCTGCTAACGTTTAATTTTCACAAAAAGGACATACGTGACATATGCATAATTCTGATTTACAGAATTTTGCGAATTTAACATTCAATTAAAAATTTCAACAAGATCCCACCATCTGATCAAAAATCTAAAAGCACAACTTTTATAGCCCATAGTCTCAGCTATAACATCCAAAAATTTAGGAGAACATAGAGCACAAATAAGCTAGATAGGGCTCAAAGATTAATGTCATGTAGATCCATGATTTGAACGAAATTGGCACCTCCCATAGGCTTAACACGCAAATTAAGAAAATCTGTCCAGTTAGCTCTAATCGCAATTTTCACCATGATGACGTCATCAAAATGAAAAATAATGTGCAGTGATCTTGTAGACAATCGCCTCAACTACAAGATATCAACATTAGGAAGAGATTCAATTGAAATTTACAGAGATACAATCTATTTTTCCATAAATATGCTGACGTCATAATATGCAAATTCGTATTTTGAGTTCCAAGGTCAATATGATGGTGACACGATATATTTAATGGCCAAATGAGACATGAAATCACATCTCCCACTCATACTCTATCCGAATATGAACAAACATTGAGGGTTGCCGTGCATTCCAAAGAGCCATAAGGGTTTTATATAGGCATGTTGTTGCCCATATATGCTATGTATTACAAGAGTTCGCGCACACGGACATTTATCTTGAACGGACGCTCATTCCCTTAATAATGGTCGTAAGGAGATAAACATGGTATCAAATTGTTCGGAAAAATATGAGGAATACTGTGTCAAAAAATACCCGGGAGGAATTATTTTGCGTTCGGCCGTGACAAACGCAAACGCGCGCGCATGCGCGTGCGCGCGACTCTTTATAAAATGCCATTGCTAATAATGGCGTACGCGCGCGTTTTTGGACCTGAAATTGACCGGACTGATATTGACCTTGATCATGATAAATATGAATGAGAAAAAACTTTCCGTTATGAAGATATGATCATATGTTGATTTTCACAAAATGGCGCCTAGATAGCGTTATCAGTCAAGGTCAAGGTTGAAAACCTTACTGTGCTCTTTCCTCATGCCAATAAATATGTGTGCCAAATTTCAAGGCAATTGATTGAGCCATTTTCAAGTTATCCTGCTAACAAAAAAGTGGCGAGAATTAAGAAAATTTTTCTAACGAAAACATAAGGTGTTCTGTATTATATACAGCCCACCTGATAAAGAGAAACCGTGACGTCATCCACGTATTACTAACTACGCAAAGTTCTACAGAAATTTGCAATTTCAACTTTCAATTGAAAATTTTGACATGATCCCACCATCTGATTAAAAAACAAAAGGCACAACTTTTATAGCCCATAGTCTCAGCTATAACATCCAAAAATTTAGGAGAACATAGAGCACAAATAAGCTAGATAGGGCTCAAAGATTAATGTCATGTAGATCCATGATTTGAACGAAATTGGCACCTCCCATAGGCTTAACACGCAAATTAAGAAAATCTGTCCAGTTAGCTTTAATCGCAATTTTCACTATGATGACGTCATCAAAATGAAAACTAATGTGCAGTGATCATGTAGACAATCGCCTCAACTACAAGATATCAACATTAGGAAGAGATTCAATTAATATTTACAGAGATACAATCAATTTTTCCATAAATATGCTGACGTCATAATATGCAAATTCGTATTTTGAGTTCCAAGGTCAATATGATGGTGACACGATATATTTAATGGCCAAATGAGACATGAAATCACATCTCCCACTCATACTCTATCCGAATATGAACAAACATTGAGGGTTGCCGTGCATTCCAAAGAGCCATTAGGGTTTTATATAGGCATGTTGTTGCCCATATATGCTATGTATTACAAGAGTTCGCGCACACGGACATTTATCTTGAACGGACGCTCATTCCCTTAATAATGGTCGTAAGGAGATAAACATGGTATCAAATTGTTCGGAAAAATATGAGGAATACTGTGTCAAAAAATACCCGGGAGGAATTATTTTGCGTTCGGCCGTGACAAACGCAAACGCGCGCGCATGCGCGTGCGCGCGACTCTTTATAAAATGCCATTGCTAATAATGGCGTACGCGCGCGTTTTTGGACCTGAAATTGACCGGACTGATATTGACCTTGATCATGATAAATATGAATGAGAAAAAACTTTCCGTTATGAAGATATGATCATATGTTGATTTTCACAAAATGGCGCCTAGATAGCGTTATCAGTCAAGGTCAAGGTTGAAAACCTTACTGTGCTCTTTCCTCATGCCAATAAATATGTGTGCCAAATTTCAAGGCAATTGATTGAGCCATTTTCAAGTTATCCTGCTAACAAAAAAGTGGCGAGAATTAAGAAAATTTTTCTAACGAAAACATAAGGTGTTCTGTATTATATACAGCCCACCTGATAAAGAGAAACCGTGACGTCATCCACGTATTACTAACTACGCAAAGTTCTACAGAAATTTGCAATTTCAACTTTCAATTGAAAATTTTGACATGATCCCACCATCTGATTAAAAAACAAAAGGCACAACTTTTATAGCCCATAGTCTCAGCTATAACATCCAAAAATTTAGGAGAACATAGAGCACAAATAAGCTAGATAGGGCTCAAAGATTAATGTCATGTAGATCCATGATTTGAACGAAATTGGCACCTCCCATAGGCTTAACACGCAAATTAAGAAAATCTGTCCAGTTAGCTTTAATCGCAATTTTCACTATGATGACGTCATCAAAATGAAAACTAATGTGCAGTGATCATGTAGACAATCGCCTCAACTACAAGATATCAACATTAGGAAGAGATTCAATTAATATTTACAGAGATACAATCAATTTTTCCATAAATATGCTGACGTCATAATATGCAAATTCGTATTTTGAGTTCCAAGGTCAATATGATGGTGACACGATATATTTAATGGCCAAATGAGACATGAAATCACATCTCCCACTCATACTCTATCCGAATATGAACAAACATTGAGGGTTGCCGTGCATTCCAAAGAGCCATTAGGGTTTTATATAGGCATGTTGTTGCCCATATATGCTATGTATTACAAGAGTTCGCGCACACGGACATTTATCTTGAACGGACGCTCATTCCCTTAATAATGGTCGTAAGGAGATAAACATGGTATCAAATTGTTCGGAAAAATATGAGGAATACTGTGTCAAAAAATACCCGGGAGGAATTATTTTGCGTTCGGCCGTGACAAACGCAAACGCGCGCGCATGCGCGTGCGCGCGACTCTTTATAAAATGCCATTGCTAATAATGGCGTACGCGCGCGTTTTTGGACCTGAAATTGACCGGACTGATATTGACCTTGATCATGATAAATATGAATGAGAAAAAACTTTCCGTTATGAAGATATGATCATATGTTGATTTTCACAAAATGGCGCCTAGATAGCGTTATCAGTCAAGGTCAAGGTTGAAAACCTTACTGTGCTCTTTCCTCATGCCAATAAATATGTGTGCCAAATTTCAAGGCAATTGATTGAGCCATTTTCAAGTTATCCTGCTAACAAAAAAGTGGCGAGAATTAAGAAAATTTTTCTAACGAAAACATAAGGTGTTCTGTATTATATACAGCCCACCTGAATAAATAAATAAATAAATAAAGGCGATTTTAACAAAAATATAAGGTGGTCTGTATTAGATACAGCCCACCTGATAATATTAATAATGATATAATTATGAGCCACTAATAATAATGGCTCTCTTCTTCCTAGTGGTCCAGATTATTGTTAAAATAATAATCGGACAATCGTTGGAAAAAGGAGAGGAAATAGCGGGACAGAAGATGAAAGGGAAGTTTGTGATTTTGTTAATTAAATCCCGGTGCAGAATGGCAAGCCTAAATATAAGTCCTGTGAGCTTTTTTTAAATCATATGTTTCTTAAAGACTTATTTCGCAGAAAAAAATTCATTTAAATGTTCGTGGCAGGTGTGATAACTTTCTTCATTTTTTCTCCAGGGCATTATTTTCAAGACATAGGCATATTTTGTCCAAACATGTGGAGAGTATATGTCACGCAACGGAATAAGAGAGTTACCAATTTTATAATTAAAAACATTAATAACAACCGTGCTAATTTTCGTCAGGGTTTCATTTCACAAAACTTGTCATCAGTGACAAATGTCAGTTTTTGTTATAAGCTAGTGAAATCCTTGCTTCTGATCGGTTATAAGCAGATTTGTGACAGACAGGTTGTTGTCATGTGTCATTGAAAAGGGGCTTTTTGAAACGGGCCTCAGATGTTCCGCAGATATTCACAGACACCTCTTCTTCTGTGTTGAATTAAACATCAAATATCAAAAGTCTTCTTCAAGTCAATCTACAGCAATAGGCGAGTTCGGTGAACAATCTGCGCATGGGCAGATAATCGTCATCTGTACCACAACAGTAAAACCCATTGAGCCAATTACCGGATTCGTGCTCATAAAAGTGTAATATACAATCATTATTCTTTTATTCACTGACGGCACATTGTTGTCTGATACTTAGGTGAAAGTATCGTTCTCAAGAGATTATGGGCAAAGAAAAGGTATTCATGAAGCACCTCCATGACTTTGGCAGTGACCATCCTAAAGTCTCGGTCACAAATGCCATTACGAACTGCTACGAACACCGTACGATCGATTTTCAGACGATGGAAATTCTGGAAGACAATGGAAAACCAGGGAGATTCGTACGCAATTATCGTTCGTACGAACCTTTGTGACCGTAGCATAAAATACACAAAGTGGGACGTCTTCATATCTAAAAGATCTGTGAATATTCGGGGTCATGTGTACCAACACTGAACTACGCACTTGTCTATTCCAGTAGCCTGGGCCGATACCCATAGAAATGTTTAAATATGGAATCCGAAATTGCTATATGTGGTACATGTATATACTGAGCAAATATTAATCGACTACGAGGGTAATGGTGCAAACTATCATCGCCGAGGTGATCTCGGGGCTACTATCTTCCCGAGGCGAGGGAAGATGGTAGCCCCGAGATCACCGAGGCGATGATAGTTTGTATCCATTGCCCAAGTAAAGGAGGTTAATATTTGTTTTATATCCCACATCGGCAATAAGGTCCATTTAAAGTGAATTTTACATAATAATAAGAACTGATTCTGCAGACAGTTTAGCTTCAGCTAGATTTTACAAAGCGCAACATGCATACATTATAATACAGTTGATGCGCGCTCATTTGACATTGACATTGACTTTGACATTTCGCGTAACCTACTTTGCTATGCGTATTCAATGGGCAAGGGTGGGCAAGTGGGGTAGCAGCAAAAAATTACTTTACAAAAGTACTATCTCGACCTGAGATCGAAAGATAGTACTTGTCTATACCTTTTTCGTGCTCTGTACAATCGCAATGCAAACAACTATACATGAGGGATATAAAAACTAATATTGACTCTCCACAGGGAGGTGATAGACAAGGAGTGGAAACTCTTGTAATTTATTCAAACGCATTCGTGAGTTCTAAAGCGTAACGATGGGACGATTAAGAGGTCTCACTTTGTGCATTTTGGAATAATCACTCCTACAGCGATGGAGGTGCTATATAAATAGTCTTTGTTCCCCCTTTTCAAAGAATACTTCCACCTGTGTATCATGGAGTGCACTTCTTGTGCATAAATGAATAATGCTAACGTAACTTTCATGAGCACGTATCAAGTATTTTGTCTCCGTGTATTTCACAATTTGGTCTGCAATGACCTTTATCTGCTCATGATCAGACTGCCATCGTGAACTGGCCTTATAGGGACTTTTAGATTTGCACGACGAGAACGTGGACTTCTCGTGTGACATCCTTTTAAGGCAATGTGACGTCACTGCCAGTGCCTTAAATGGACGTCACATTGCCTTAACAGGATGTCACATGTCGCAGTCCGCGTTCTCGTCGTGCAAATCTAAAAGTCCCTCTTGATGAAAATTCATTGAAAGGGCAAGCAAACATTTTCTGATGAAGGTATTCTAAATCCTGATATTTCATGCGCTCTTTTATCTCACCACCTGGTCAAAAGTTGCAGATTAGCGCAATTTTTTTCGGCGGCTTGGAGCATGGGGTCAATGGAGAGCGGCTTGATTCCACTTCTGCTCTATCACCTCCCTGCTCTCCCCGTGCTTTTTTTTTCTCTCGAATATCTGCACGATCGTGCATACCGCCATACAGACTCCACACCGACTCCAAGCTGACAGAGCTTGGCCATTGAGGGGGTAACATAGTCTACCTGTTTAGTGTCCCTTTATAGAAAGGGACACTATACCTGTTGTAGGTCTAGGCCTTGTCTTATTAAAGCCCCTCTAAAGTGTTGGCCAGGGAGCCACAAAAGGTTGATGGCAAAATTTCACTTAAATTGTATCATAACGTGAAAGAGGATGTCATTTAAAGAGAAGGTTGAGTTCTGGGAAGAGGTGAAAAATAATTTGTGAGCGTTACTCATTCTTATTATGCAAATGTGGAAGAACATCAGATAATACATGTTCCCTGAAAATCATGGCTCTTCAAATGCCTTCATATTTTAAATATGCATGTAACATCGTAAAAATCGGGGGCCGGCTTTTTACGCCACGTGTTCGTGTAGTCCCATATACATCTTTCTGTGTACAGTGTTTGTAACTTTACCAAGTCTTGGCCAAATTTCCTATCATTGTGATGATTCCAGAACCTTGCAATACACACAAATTCTTATATGCTAGATGATCAACCTTTTCTGGTCGGTTCCACACCGTTTCTTTCACAATGCAATCGCATGACCATAACTCAACTTCATATTTAAGACACATTTCTGCAAGGGTTTTGAAGTCGAATATTGATGAAAGAATGCAAACAATAGGTTTTGTGCGAAAACCGAAATTTTGTTTTCGTTTATCAATATATGTCGTAAAACACTTTTTTTTTTGGGGGGGGGAGGGGGCGGGGATCTTTAAAAATCCTCTTTCACATTATCATACAATTTAAGTGAAATTTTGCAATTTAATCTTTGGCGAATCTGGGGCTCCCAACACTTTAGAGGGGCTTTAAAGGGATCCGGTAACTTTGTCTTAGATCCTTTAGAAATAATCCTTGATTTAGCTCATGCTGCAATGATAATTATAAACATTTAGGTCAGTCAGGAACTCCACGACTTTTACAAGCCGATCGCCTGTCTGATTATCAAGATATTAATGATTGGAATTACAAATTTTGAAAACAAACACTACAGTATATTGGGGAAAACGAGTATGGTAAAAACCGGTCACTCAAAGATTTTTACTTTTTGGGGGCACTTCTTGATCATTTTTAAGCGCGATTTTTTTTTTAGGGCTTCAATATTACACCATATCACATACACTGGTAACATGTAGGGCCGTGTATCTCAGATTTAACATTGTTAAACGATCCCTTTAAGAATTGTTATAGATCCAAATCAATCGCAAGTTGATGTCTCCTACTCTTGTGTATATCACGATCGATTTCAATCACAAATAAGTTTTGATTAATATCAAGACCCTTTAAGATGGGGCCCCGCTGTCTCATTGGTATTACTACTGTATATCCTTGAAAGCAGTTCGGACATGATCGGTATGACATTTATATACGCTGTATCATGTTACAAAGGAAGGCCTATCATGACCTCTATCCCTTAACCTGTTCACTACTGAATTTCTCATTGCCATAGGGTTTATGTAAGGGTCAACCGGTTTCAGTAGGCATTGGGTTAACTCTTAACACACCATGGATATAAATACATGTAGCACACAATGACAGTGGTGGATCCAGATCTCATTGGCGCAGGGGGGGGGGCACAACAAATAATGAATTACATTGAATTAAATTGACTAAGTTTATAGATAACAAAATCAGAGTCACAGCTAATAGCGGACACATCTTGACTTTTGCAAATGTATACTGGTGAAGTGATGGCTGTTTTTAATACCTGACTGCTAAGAAAGCATAAATGCTTGCTAGTAAGTAACCATAGGACCGATGGCTTTACGTCTTCCCCGAGAGACCTGGTAATGACGAATAATGCCTTACCAAAGGGCATTAGCGCATCCTCTTGGTTTCGAACCCGGCTAGCCGGATTACGAGACCACTGTTCTACCAATTGAGTTATCGCAAAGCCCTCCTCGAAACAGCAACATATAAAATACATACATACATACATTGTAAAATAGGAAACATTAATATAAAACATAACAGACATAATACATAACGTATCAATATGTAACGAAAAAAACGAAAATAAGGTTATCAGGATTAAGTTATTTTTTTCTGGCGTGGGGGCATGGTGCCCCCCCCCCCCCCCGCCCAACCACCCACCCACACACACACACACACACACATACTGATATGCTACTGCATGTTGCACTGTCCTATGGTCATATGACCAATAGCGTATACGTTGATCCAGCTCTTGAGGGGTACTGGAATCAGGGGGGAAGTCTTACATAGTGGAGGGAAAATATATTAAAAAGGATAGCCGAGAGGGATGCAGTCATCCCCGATTCCATTGCCCCTTCCACCTTCTCTCTCTCTCTCTCTCTCTCTCTCTTAGACATAAACACACCCGTACATACACAAACACACACATACTCTTTTTCTATTTCTATTATATCTCTATCTCTCTTTCTCTGTCTATCCCCCTCTCTGTCTCTCTCTCTCTGTCTGTCTCTCTCTCTCTCTCTCTCTCTCTCTCTCTCTCTATCTGTCTTTCTCCTTCTCCATCCTCTCGTTTCCCTATTGTCTCCATTTTTCTGAGGGGGAGGCACAGACCACCCTTCCCCCTCCCGTGCCCATACTGCAGCACCGCCAGTGGCCATGTATGTAACATGAAGATGATCAGTCATTCGGTTCTCCATGTTTAATGTCAACACGAATGCAAAGGCGAGGTGTGGAAGCCGGTTGGAGATAGAATAAATAAACAATTGTGACGTGGCTAATTTGGGCAATGCATAGTCCACTTTCCACGAATGTTCTCTCTCGATCTCAGAACATAACACAACATTCGGTTTACTACGTAAAGAAATCGGATGTATCACTCACGAGACTCCTCTGGAGAGTGAAAACGTAGTGGAAATAAAGTAAAAATTAACTTTTGTTTTGTTATTCTTTTTAGAAAGCACTCGAAAATTAATTGATTTCAATCCTAAACATGTGACTCCCAGGGGAGTGAGAAAAAAGGGTGAAATTTCACAATTTTAAGGAAAGTAATTACGGCTTAATTAAGCAGGAAATGAGTTGAGAGAATATTAGCAAATTTAAATAAAGCAACACCATCGCAAAGACTTTCGAGAAATCAACCCATAGCCGTGTGCGTCGCTTTTGGAAATAAGCGAGCATTACAACGACACTTCATGTTTTTTCAAAAGGCAATGACATGAGGCCTAAAACATAAATATGTTGTATTGCCCTTAAGGTGCCAAAACATAGATCGGTCGGATGGAAATCCTTTTATCATTTCAACATACGTGTATAAATTCACTTTCACATAATGAAAAAACAACAATGATCTTGCATTGCGGGGAAACCTCATGTACTCACTAGATGCATGCCCGACCACCCCCCCCCCCCCTCTTTCTCTCTCTCTCTCTTCCTCTCTCTCTCTCTCCCTCTCTCTCTCTGTCGCACTCCCCCTCCCCTCTCTATTATATACATATCTCTCTCGGGGGAAAAGGGGAGGGGGGCGGCGTTGATGTTACGTATGCCTGTTGGCTGCACTTTTATGTCATGCGGGATACATGCCACATACATCCAGCTATCATCGGTTTATCATAGTCAATTCACCGACCGATGCCAGATAAGCGCGTCCAATCGCTTAAATATAACTTGGGAGATATTCCCTCTAGGTATTGTGACGTCACAATCACTAAGTAGGATTGTTAGATTCACATCCATGGGGGAGAATGCACTGAGGAGAATTAAATTGGAGCTAATTTATTTCACGTTGGTGCACTTTCTGAACCCAGGCAAACAAGAAATACTGTGTAGACCATAATTTTAGGAGTTAACACTGTCTTGTTAAAATCGCCCCGCATACCAAAAGATCTTTTGAACATGGAGAAGTTCGAATTTGCGTACCCTTTTTTCTGTGCGAAATAGAATCAAATGGTTACAGGAAACTTTAACATTACAGTGACTCGGTAACCTTCTTTAAGATTCTGAAGAAAAAATCCTGGATTAAAGGGATAGTCGAGTTCTGTTATCAGACCGCAAATGCCTTCAAAGTGCATGGTTAATGCTCTTATTATTATCTATGACATTTCTAATGCCTTTTTAGAACCTAAAATTGCTATGAAGGTAATTTTAGACCCCAAAATGTGTGAAATTTTGCCAATACGAGCATACCAATTCAGCTCCACTTTCAAAAGAACATGATGACCGTTAATGAATTATTTAATTAAAAATAACAATACATGGGCCGGCTGGTTGTGCGTAATATAAGCATCAAGAAAATGCCAACAAAAAAGCCAACATCGGCATTGGCTGAAATACGACGTAAAAGGCGTTATTTCGTTTTTTCAACTGGTTCTTTCAAATTTTTCAAAATATCTAATAGGCCTATTTGTGGTGGTACACAGATATTAGAAATCGTTATATTTCAACCGTCTCTGAACCGATTTTGATCAAACAAAAATGATTTTGTCATTTTCTTTCAAATTTGACACTCGGCAGTTTTTCATTATCTCACAAACAAACAAAACTTGTGTAGCGCCCTCTGCAACAGAACTCAACTATCCCTTTAAGCTCATGCTGTAATCATAATTATAAACATTTAGGTCAGTCAGGAATCCATGACTTTGATAAGCCGTTCGCCTGTCTGATCATCAAGATATTTATCATTGGAAATCTAAATTTCAAAATTCGTTTTCCAAACGTTTTTCTATAACAATACAGTCTATTGGAGAAAATGAGTATGGTAAAACCGTTCACTCAAAGATTTTTCCTTTTTTTGAGGCACTTCATGATCATTTTGAAGCGCAATTTTTTTAGGGCTTCAATATTACATCATATCACACCCACTGATAACACGTAGGGCCATGCATCTCAGATATAACATTGTTAAAAGATGCCTTTAAGATGACACCAGCACTGGCCGCCGTGTCTGGTGTGTCATCTGGAAACACATGGACTCAACAGACACGTGAATGTCAGTACATGAATCAACACGGCATAGAACTCGTGTGTGAAGCTGGTAATTACAGGCGGAGGGTTGGAATAACGAGATGAAGCTCGTGCTAGCCATCCATTATAACTCTTTGACATAAATGCAATTCGTGACACCCTAAATCAGAATTGACAAAAGACTTAACTCCGTTTCGTTGACAATCATCCATGCATGAAGACTCTCGTCTACGGCTGATTGTCAACGAAACGGAGTTACGTCTTTTGTTAATTACGTTTGTTGATACGGCAGGCAGCCAGTGAAAACGAATTTGTTTTATAAAATTATGGAAATGCAAGCACTACTTTAAACAAACAGAACTTTGTTATTCCTAGCTCATTTTTCCTGATTGAGGTGTCATATGAAAGGGCAGAAACTCAACTTTTTAGAAATGTGATTTTCTTTTTGAAATTCAGATACCGCCCGCCAAATGAATTTTCGGTTTCCTCTCTTCAAATTGATTTTAATCACTCATGCGTGAAATATGCATCATATGAGTTGCATCAAAATGAAAGAGGGTCTCAGCTTTCCAAATAATTATGTGTCATTTATTAATCATAATTGTGTTTAAGTTATGATAAAACGTCGATAATTCTCGGTTTCGTTTTTTCTGGGACGCACTGTAGATTACAAGGTATGTGGTTCAAATCCCAACCTTGCAGTAACGTCCTTTTGCAAAACATTAATCTACATTATTTTGTCACTCTCCACCTAGGTGCTTTAGCGCTAGTTACTTTGATGGCTCGGTTTTAACCAGCGTAGAAATGTCTAAGTGCCTTGAGGGCCACTGTGTGACTGATATGAGCGCTATATCAGTGGCCTTTATTTTTCATATTTTCTAGAATGTATCTTCTCATGAGGCTAACCAACAAGGGCATTGGCATGTCAGACATCCTCAGTCATGTATTGACATAAACATTCGATCCTCTCATCATATCCATCATACTCACTCAATACATCCATTCATCCCTTCTCTCTCTCTCTCCCTCTCTCTCTCTCCATCACTCTCTTTCTTAATCTATCTCTCTCTCTCTCTCTCTCTCTCTCTCACTATTTCAAATTAAACTTCTTGTCTGGAACGAGCACCCCGTTGAGGCGTTTAATGCTGCTGCACTTTTGAGCAAATGATATGTTTTATAAGGAGAAGGAGAGAGAAAGAGATACGGACAGAAACAATTATTAGGGGGAGAACGAGAGAGAGAGATATATGAAAAAAATTGGAGAGAAGGAAATAGAAAGAATGAAAGAGAGAGTAAGAACATGATAATGAGAGAGACAGAAGGAGTAAGAGGAACAGAGAGAGAGACATGGTAAGACACCGATAGAAAATGATAAAGTTAGAGGGAAAGAGAAAGAAAGATAACAAAGAGTCAGGGAGAGAAAATGAGAAGGAAATGAGAGATAGAGAGAGAGAGAGAGAGAGACGTATATAAAGAAAATGTAAAGGAAGAAACATGAATCCATTATTCTCCATTTCCTAAAAGCCGGAGAAAAAAAAAATGATTTACGAGATTTGTCAAGAAAAGAAAATATATTGAACTTCTCCTATACTGCTTTGACATGTTAATATGAATCTGATTGAGACCTTCAACTTGAGGAATTGTCCCCGTTTACTTGAGATAGATAAATGTATCCTTACTCGTTATCATATCATACCTAACTTATCTAAAAGGGGGTTCATACGAAAGCATTATCATTTAGGTCAGAGGGCAGGTGCACTTTTTAGCTTCACACGATGTAGCAGTATCCATCCCTTGGGCGTTATGCTAGTCCGACCTTTCCCTTACGAATAACACACCACAAAATATCCTCGCACCCGGGAAAAATTCCTTTCGAGTTTTTGTTCGAAAGGCAATAAAGGTATTTTCGGAGATGGGCATTATGCTTTAGGTGTATTTTCAACCTATAGATGGGTGGTATTCACTCTCTTCTAAAAGCATCTTCTTTTATTTGGAGGTAGAAGCTTCGGGAGAGTCAACATGCAGGTTCCCTCCAACTAGCCAATTATTAACATTCCTGGCGTCCAAGAATAGTATACAGAGTATAAGAGTTTTACCATAAGACATTGCTTTCATTGATTCACATGATAAAGATGCTTTTAAATTATCTTGCTTTATAACATTATGTAGTTAGCATAATTGATTTTTGTTTTATTATTAATAGAAAACATCACTTAAAAATTCATACTGCAAGACAAATTTTGTCTAACCGGGAGAACAAGTAGGACAAATTTAAGTAGAAAATGGAGGAAGAAAATAAAATGGAAAATAGATGATAATACACTCATATACTGTGTTTAAATGACAAACTTGGAGGCAATAATGTATCCGATCTTCTCCAAGCATACTCGCCTAATAAAGAGAGGGACAAAGAGAGAGAGGGAGAGAGAGAGGGAGAGAGAGAGAGAGAGAGTGGGGTAGGTAGGTAGAGAGAGAGAGGGGGGTGTTGAGAGATAGATAGATAGAGAGAGAGAGAGAGAGGTAGAGAGAGAGAGAGAGAGAGAGAGAGTGAGAGAGTTGAGAAACAGAGAGAGAGTCAGAGTAAAACGAAACTTGGGCTATCACTAAGCTTGGGCTGACACATGTAATTCCCATCAAGCTGGTTGAATAATTTTCCCGCATACCTTCCTTTTCTTTTTTCGGCGCAGAATACAATGACGAAAAAATGGCGTCATTCTGTGATTAATGAAGACAGAGTGATTCGACGTCTCCTGGTGAACGTCTGGTTTGTTTATTAGTAAGATGTCAATCAGTGCTAGGCTCATCATCCTCCTAATCATCATCGCAATCATCCTCCCTAGCTCGACACATTCAGTCAAAACCCCAATGGATTACGGGAAGCATAACTTAAAGGAACACACCATACATCACGAAAACTTATTTTTGCCGGACAACTAATTATTAATGTCACAATCATCCTCTCTCGCTGAGAGTAAAGACACATTCAGTCGAAACACCCAATGGATTACGGAAAGCATAACTTAAAGGAACACAACATGCACCAAGAACTTTTTTTGGACAAATAATTATTGTCACAATCATCCTCTCTCGCTGAGAGTAACGACACATTCAGTCAAAACCCCAATGGATTACGGGAAGCATAACTTAAAGGAACACACCATGCACCACGAAACCTTTTTTGGGGGACAAATAATTATCGTCACGACCATTCTCCCTCGCGTGACATTTTCACTAATGAAGACCACATGGGATTACATAAAGCATAGGGTATGGTTTAAAGGGGCACATCATGTACCTCTAAATTTGTGTTGGGGGGGGGGGGGGGCACCTAATCATCATCGCAATCATCCTCCCTAGCTCGCTCAGAGTAACGACACATTCAGTCATAACCCCAATGGATTACGGAAAGCATAACTTAAAGGAACACACCATGCACCAAGAACTTTTTTTTTCGGACAACTAATTATTGTCACGATCATTCTCTCTCGCTGATGGTAATGACATATCCACCAATATAAACCCCATAGGATCACATACAGCACAGGGTATGGTTTAAAGGGGCACATTCCGCACCTCAATTTGTTTTTGGGACACCTATTTGTTATAGCTGAAAGTAATGACACATTCAGTCATAACCCCTAAGGATTACGGAAATCAAAACTTAAAGGGGCACGCCATGCAAGAAAGAAACCTTCTGGGGGCACCTAATTAATGTCACAACCATGTCTCATGCCATGCCCCACCCCAAATATGAAGACCAAAAGTCTAATCAGTAGATGACGATGATGATGATGATGATGATTCACAGCATTTGTATGGCGCCATATATCTGCTTTAAAAAAACATTGAAAGGCGCTACCATTTTCGTAATGAAATCAAATGTAATGCATATATCTTCGTGAAGTGCCATGTTCCAAATTATTTCCTTCACCTATTATGAATGTTTGTATTTCAATAGTCAGAAAATCGAATTGCATACATCAATTGTTGCTAGGTAGGACAAACATTATGGCTTGTACGTTCTACCTAGCAACACGTAATACATGCAATCCGCATTCTGACTACTGAGATATATTTATTCGTAAAAGGTGAATGTAATAATTTGTTGCGAGGCACTTACCAAATGTGTATTAAATTTGATTACATTACGAACATTTCCTATTGGTTGCTTTTTGATTGTTTACGTCACGTGGCAAATAACTAGATTTAGACATGCTGTCATGATAAGAAATGTTTTCCTTTTTTATGAAGATTTCGTTGCTAGACCAATATAGGCAATTGCAAATAAATTCTCGTTTTAGTAAACTGGTAATACTTTTCAATATCATATTTTCTAAACTACTCATTCAGACCTAAAATCCAATATAATTATATAGTCCACTCATTTATCAGTAATATAGATACGTTAGAAAGAAGCTTTACTTGAATATTATGTATAGGACTACTGTGAATTGTGCTATTATATTTAAGATTACATCTTCTTCTTGCGCAGGAGGTTTCTTTTCGTAACAGTGGTCATGCTATCAAGCTTTGCTTACTTTGTCAACCCTCCTGTTTGATGTTTTCGATTAGTTACTTTATTCTACATAATTCTATTATTTTGTCATGTGTAAATTTGAAATGTTTGTTTGTTATATATTTGTAAAAATGCAAAAGAAAAAGAAAATCAAACAGAAATAAATAAATCAAAGAAAATCAAATCAAAATGAAATGACACTCTATTAAGGTTAACATCCATTAATGAAGAGATGAAGTAAATTTATTAAACGAATACAATTATGATCATCTTTCTTCACCCTCTCATCAATCTGGCACTTTGAAATCAGGCAATCTCATAAACATGTCAGCATTAAAGTAGACCGAAATTGAATTAAACTGTAAATTGGAGAACCGCCTACGTTATCTGTCTGCCTCATCTGAAGTTGGAATTCAAGGCCTCGGTGTTATTAGATGGTGCAGAAATATTAGACGTATAGTTTTACATACGTTCTAAATGCCATCATTACGATGATGGCTCGCTGGATGTATTGTTTGATCCTCTTGGCATGCCGATTAATTTCGTTTTACTAGAAACTAGTTTAGCGACTCCCCATACATATCGATTTCTTCTTTTAACATTGTATATATTCATTAATTCCAATATATTTTTGTATTTTGAGATGCACATTGTTGCCATGATTATAATCAATACCTATTTGTGCATTGAATCGTAGAATTCAGGGGACAAGTCAATGTTTTATTTGAAGGTTAAACTGAAAACAAAATAAAACAAAACAATATTAAATAAAAAAGAAACAAACAATGATACACACAAAAATGTCACTTGTTCTTCCTCAGCAGGGTAATTCGATTCTAGGTACAATAATAGTTGCTGCATTGAGGTGTGGTGTATTTATCGTCTATCGCATCGATTAAAATGTCCTGGTTTTGACTCCTTGCAAAGGCATCAATGTCCTTCATTCTATTCACCGGTCATGAGTGTATAATGTCATGAAGACCAGTGTTCTACTAAAATTTGAACTTGACGCTGGGCTTAAAGATAAACTTGAATTCTGGTATATCTCACAGAATCCAACAATACTTAATACACTGACTGTTCCTGATGATAAATAAATGACATGTGCTAAACAATTTTGGTAGAAAATGCATAGTGTCTGAGTAATGAGCAAAGCAAGATAAGGGAATCCGGGTAATTAGGCCCGACACCATGTGCTGCAAAAGGGAGTTGTGGTTCCTATCGAAGGTGATGCCTAGTAAGTTTTTGGTGCGTCTGTTTTTATTTCACTGGTTCAAACACCCAATCTACTTGAGCATAAAGAATCCAGAATATATCGTATACCCCTTTCATCGTGCTTCTATCGGAGTCAAACGTAGAAAACGGACCTGGAGAAAATTCATAGGGTGGCATTGTGGAATAAACTCTCTCAAAGAAATTATAGTGGAATCGACTCTCAAAAGAGCCATTCGACCATTAAAGATAAACTTGAGTTCTGGTTTAAAAAATGAATTCTCACAGAATCAAACGAAACTTACACTGAATGTTCAAGAATACAAATTTATGTCATTTTACAAACAATTTTGGTAGAAAATGTATACTGGCTGAGTAATGTGATTAATGAGCATAGAAAGATAAGGAAATCAAGGTAGATAACCTCGATACCATTTGTGTAGTCCCATATACATCTTTATGTGTGTAGTGCTTGTAACTTTACCAAGACTGGGCCACATTAATTATGATTTTGATGACTCCAGAACCTTGCAGTACACACCAATACTTATATGCTAGATGATCAACCTTTTCTGATCAATTCCACACCGTTTCTTTCACAATGCAATCGCATGACCAGTACTCAACTTTATCTTTAATTGGGATGGATTATACCCAAAAGGAAGTTATCCATAATGTCGTTTCTTAAAAGTGAGTTTCCCCATTTCTGCATTAAGAGGATAACATATTCATTATGTGTTCACTAGTGTGTTACAGACATTGGCATTCCCATCGCCGATCAGTAACCATAGTAACATAATGAAGACAGAGTTCAGGAAAGTTCGGAGCACTTCTGCCAACTGTCATCCCACTGAAATACACATCACAGCTAGATGGATGCTTCTTCGTCCTTTCCTGGTAACTAACCATCCCATCCATCGGAATTCCATAAATTCCTAAATGGGTCCCCTTTCCATTTCATGTCCTATTCATGTCATTGAATGTATGCATGTTATTAAATATAGAACCTGCTTTCTTTGAGACAACCCCTACTGTTCTTCAAATTGGCAATGCCATCTTCTCGTGTCACTCAGACGAACACCTGATGAGATACCTGACAGGCCGCCCTAAATTGATATTGGTGTCTCGTTTCGAGATGACGTCATAATAACATTTATAAATCAATGGTTTACAATTTTGTGCTATGTGAGTTTACCTTGTGTATTGTACATGGTGCTTCTTGTCATTCCGTGGTCGAGTTAATACCCACTGAGGATGTGAAGGTTATCGGTGCGAGCCCTTGCACGGCACTTACGTCATTTAATGAGGCATTGCATGGACATTGCAACTCTATACTGTATAGTACATTCTGTAAAGCGCTTAGAGACATTTGTATTAAGAGCTATATAAGTGGAATATCATTATTATTAGTATTACCCAGGTAGATTTTTTTGCGTGCAATTGGCAGGTCTATATTCTAATATCTCTGCTCTATCTCCGTCTCTCTGTCGCTCTCTGTCTATTTATATATATCTTTGTCTCTCTCCGTCTCCCTATTTCTTTCTCTGTCTCTCTGACGGTCTCTCTGTCTCTTTTTCTCTATCAATATCATGATTATTTATTACGCTCTTATTTTTTCCCTCTGTCCGTATGAATTTCTGTCTATGTCTTTTTTGTCTCTGTTTAACGCCCCCTATCCCCCCCCCCCTCTCTCTCTCTCTCCAACGCAAACACACACACTCACACACGCACACCTATCGCCCATATATTAATGCTATCATTTTTAATTTCTCATCAGCGGCCGGGCATCCAACACCTCCACGGTCCACCACTTATCAAATTGGCCTAATTACTACGCTCTGTTTCCTCATGCCATGATTAAACATCGAATTGTTTACAGTCATGCACAATTTCATATTGTGAATAAATCTAATTTTCCTTTTTTTTCTTTAAGAATCGCCTTTTCGTAAAAGCAGAAATATGGCATATAGCATGTACAAAATGCTTACGAAATATATTTGTAAATGTATATTGAAAATTACACAGAATAGAGAAACATGTTGTATACACAAAAAGCATAAATGGAGACAATGTAATATTAACAATTAACAAAAGGCACATAACTAATGACAACAAATATTCCTTTTTTTTTTGGTTTTGCTTATGTTTTTCATCATTTGGTAAAGCTTTCTCTTTTGTACTTTCATTTGTATGAATCCAGGTGTAAAAACTTCCTCTGCCTGACACCATGATGATTAACAAAATCCTTCCAGCGGCATCACGTTAGCTTCATACCGTTGACTTCCTTCATCCTCAACTACCACATGATTACCCATGCATGGAACTACAGCTAATCGTTTTGAAATTAATACTCCATCATAGCACCGTCATCGAAGCGTGTGGGAGAACGTCCGCACTCGTGTGATACAAGAATGATATCGATCACAAATTCGACTCATTTACACCCCCAGGGCACAGTTACACGATGAAGTAATTTCTAAGCTTTAGCCAATTAAAGGGATCGTTTAACAATGTTAAATCTGAGATACACGGCCCTACGTGTGTCAGCGTATGTGATATGGTGTAATTTTGAAGCCCTAACAAAATTGCGCTTCAAAATGATCAAGAAGTGCCTCAAAAAAGTAAAAATCTTTGAGTGACCGGTTTTACCATACTCGTTTCCCCCAAAAGACTGTAGTGTTATGAAAACCGTTTGGCAAACTGTTTTCAAAATTTGTAATTCCAATCATAATCAGACTGGCGATCGGCTTATAAGTCATTGGGTACCTGACTGACCTAAAGATGTATAATTATCATTGCAGCATGAGCAAAATCCAGAATTTTGGTTCAGAATCTGAGACAAAATTACCGGATCCCTTTAATTCCTTGGTCACGCCGCCACTAGCCAGACTCTTGCATTAATTAATAGTCAATAAATATCATCTACACACGTAACGCCAACGAGACCAACACAAGACCAACAAAAGATCGAGAAAAATTAGATTTTTGTTAATGTGGATCCTACCCGCAATGAACGAGAATAGCTCAGTTTGAAATCGGTTTTGGGATCGCATATGGGCGGTGTAACTGAGCCATTATCTTTACCTATCTATGCCCCAGTCACACCACCGTAATGACATATAATGTACAGTCTGCTCTTGGTTTGGTATCGATCATGTATGTATAGCCGATGCTGCAATAACTGTTATAAGCTACTGAAATCGTTACATTTATTTTGATTGGCTGAGAGCAAATTTGCTATAGATACGTGACGTTTGTGTTATGACACGGGGTTCAGGGAACGGTAAAGCTCCGGATCTTTGCAGTCTAGACGTCTTGTTGCAGTTGCTGCGCATCGCTATTAGCGGGTTAAAGAGGTAACATTTCAGAAGCCATCTATTTTCTTCAACAGACGATATGATGCCAATTTGCAAATTTTGCAGGTGAACAACTTTCGAAACAGTTAATGTAACGTAAGCTTGATAAGAGGAAATATCAGTTGCACGAAAAAGTGCATGGAACATGACCGCAAAAATCTTCGATAAATTGGCAAGTTCAGTACCCTATAGCATTGCCTAAAGAAAGCATGTTCGACTTAGGCAATATGTCATTGTACTGTTTCTGCATTTGACAGGTTAAGAACAATTTTCTTGAAATGATTTTATACGAATTGCACGCCTTATAAACAGATTAATCTAAACCAATTGCTAGTCCTCCAATCAATCAATCGCAAGTTCGAAGTCTCCAATCTCGTATGTAGGCTACGTAGTTGCGATTGAATATCAATCAAAGATAAGTCGCGATTGATATAAACTCCTTTTATGGTGCCCAGGCGTCATTTATGATATTCATTACTGCTGGGTATCATTTACCGAATATGGCCACACCAATATCAAAGCTGCTCTTCACGCGGTTTGTTATGGAGAGTGGCAAATGATGTCTTGTCGAAGGACATTGGTACCAAAATTATTTGCGAAATATGATTACAGGAAAATAAGTCTCTCAAAATATCAATAGCCGTTTTTCCCCCAATTTAAACGTTGCTCTTAACATATTGAAAATGCTAGTAAGAGTACAACGGCAAGAACTTGCGTCGTGACCAACATTAGTTCTGTCATTCTGATGTAGGGCTCGAGATCTTGGGTTTTGGCGCCGCCTCTTCTTCCAGTTTACAACTCATCTCAAAACATACTTGATTGATTGCTATCGCATGTGCTTTTTACGAACGATAAATCATTGCTCTAATTAATAAACATTAAACAGCGAAACTTGTATGATGCGAGGTGACGTCATACCCGATGTTAGATTCAGTGAAGATATTTTGAACTTGATGCCCTGAATAAAGGCGTCGCCAGGGGGTAAAAGAGGGTCATTGCCCCCTGTTTATCTGCCATCAAAAATATCATCCGTGGAACTTAGGGGCCAATACATTAACCCTTCCTCCTACCCCTACTCCTCTTTAACTAGGTGACATGGTGATGGTGTGTGTTTATTGAGGTGTTCACACTTGTACAAGCATTGCTTTTTAGTGGACCCCTCTGTTTCCAATATGTATTTCTTAAATTTGTTTTAAATGCTTATAATTGATTTGTAATGTTTTGTTGGAAACTGAATAAATTTGAAATCTTGAATCTTGAATCCCCTCCCCCTCTGTCCCCTCCCTGTTCACCATTAGCTCTGAACGCGAAATGAGTTCCAAGTAAATGAGGATGAATGTAAATATTTCACTAAAGATACTGCAAACGGCTTTCATGCCGTGATCATTCTTATCCTGCTTATCTTCAACCATGCTTATCTTGTCGGTGGTTGGTTTGTTTAACCTGTTTGCTAAGAAAGCATGATATGTATGTAAACAAACCGGGGAACGACGGCTTTAAGTCCTCTCCGAGGGACTTGGTAACTAGGATTAATGCCTTACCAAAGGGCACTGGCAAATCGACTTTGCTTCGAACCCGGGACCTCCCGGTTACGGGACCACTGCTCTACCACTGTGCCATTGCCGCTGCACTTGTTAAGATGTCCTTACATTAGCTGTGCTCTTGTATCAAAGGTACACGAGTCAAATACTTTTTATTTTCTCCAAAATTTGATTTAAAAGTACGTTCACATCTAATATAGATAACAGAGTCCCGTCTTATAAACAGTTGCGATCAATCGCTACTTCTTTCAATTGAAATGCAAGTGTTACCATTATCTTTTCGTTTTCAGCACAGCCAGGGATCTAACATAATTATTAGGCTAATTCATCATTATTTTAAGCAGCTTTCTTTCAAAATTGTGGTCCATCACCAAAACCTATTATCAGCGTTAAGTCTATGGACTGTCATCACTAATGCTACCTATGGTTTCGTGATATAGAGTACTCGAGTTCACACAGTTACTGCAGCCTCAGCATGTAACGTTATAGTACATGGACATTCTTTCTACTCCATCCTCGCATTTAAAGACAAGTTGAGTTCTTGAACCCGTCTTATAAACAGTTGCAATTAATCGCAACTATGTACATAAGAGATATGAGACTGCAAACTTGCAATTAATTAAAGGACTTGTGAGTGATTTGGATCATTCGCAGTGAGACGGAGCCCTGGTCACGTGATGATATTCTGAAGGCAATTGTCTGGAAGCGATGTTTGATAGATTGATCATGGAGTGCAAAATGATTGGTGTACTAGCCAGGCTTTGGCATCAACAAAATTATAATTGCAATTTACCCGGTCTTATTGAAGGTCGCATGTACTGCACACATTAATGTGTACGTGGGACTATATACAAACATGTTGTATGGGATTTCAATTTCGTGATTCTTTAGTTTGTTTGCATCTATATCATTCGATATAAAAATGTGCCCATCTCTTGCCTCATTCAAACAAAATACAAACATCATCTATTGAAGGAATTTCTATCTCATGTTTAATTAGCTTTTACACATTTGTTTATTTACTACCCACTCTTTCTTTTCTCTTTACTGTGTATAATTATCTGCGGTCATTGGTGCCTAGCCTTTGAAAGGCCAATGGCCTCTGCTGGCTCCTCCATATTCTTTGTATTGTTTATATATTTTTATATTATGTATAATGTATTGTTGAATGTATTTTTACAAGAATTGGAATAAATGAATTGAAAATACCTGCACTTGAAGAGTAACTTTTTTAGAAGAACATTTCCTCAATTTGTTATGTTATTCTTCCACAGTAACAAAACAGAGAAAAGAAGAACAAGAAAATTAGAAAACATCCCGCAAACTATTTTGACACCTTAATATCATAACACAACGTTCTCTTTAAGCATCGGAGTCTTTCAAGGAACTGATATCCTCTTTCATCAGCCCGAGATACTTCAGTTACGGAAAGTCAATAGTCCCCTGCTTTCTAATGTGTGCAGACGTACATGAGCAGCCTCTTTTAAACAACTTAGGTCAACAAGGAGTTGTGAATCTCCCCCCCCTCTCTCTCTCTCTCTCTCTCTCTCTCTCTCTGGTAGCAGGAGAGCGTATTATGAGCCATTGGGTTGAGGTAGTCCAATCCAATTCAATTTATAAAATGCTAATATCTAGTTGCCTAATCAAAGGTGCTGAAGAGACTGAAATCTACCAAAAATATCTGTTCATGATTCTAATTGGTAAAGACTAAAAACCAGTGTAAGCAATATGAAATAGGTATGTCTTTAGCTGAGTTATGAAAGTGGATAACTGGTGACAAGAGCAGGCGCGTAGCCAGAGTTTGATGTTTGGGGGGGGGGGCACATTTGTAATCGATCGAGGTAAAAAAGAGGGGTCTAAAAAAATGCAACCGATCCCCCCCCCCCCCCCCCCCCCCCGTGGCTACGCGCCTGAACAAGAGCGAAGGGTTTGGGGAAGACCATTCAACAATCTCGATGCACAGGCAGCAGTCGTGAATGGCTTGTTGTTGTTGTTGTTTTGGTTTATAGGCGTTTGTCATTCAGAAGTGAATATTTACGCCTCTTCTCTTAGGGTTTTTTCACCATTAAAATTATATATAAAAATATATTTTTAATAATTATATAGATTTGGATAAAATTGGATTTTGGCTGGCGAGCAAAAGGCTTATCGGCTATATAGGACGCCCAAGGACCAGCTCGGACACTTGTGTTTTTAGCTGCTAGCTGTTTTTCAGATCACTTATCTTTTCGATATTTTGCATGTACATTACAAAATGTTCATACGCAGGGGAAGATTTTAAAAGTCATTCGTTTTCCTTTCCTCAGATCAAATAGGGTTGAGCGTACTTTCTCTCTCTCTCTCTCTCTCCCTCCCTCTCTCTCTGGGAGGGCAAGAACTGACTGTAAATCTTCGGAGGAGTGGGAGTCATGAATGACTTGTGTTTTCGGCTTTTAGATAATGTTCAAATCACGTTTCTTGTTGATACACGGCATGTACATATACATTACAAAATAATATCCATACCCGTAACAGGATTTGGACATTTACCCATTTTGAAATAGAAACCCCGCATCATTTCCGGAATGCTTAACCTTCGGAATGATACACCCTTATTTCATTTTCGGAATGTTGCACCCTTTTGTATGGGATATGTGAGTTTCGAAATTGTGAAACTTTAGAATTATGAACCGGAGGAAAAATAAACCTTCGGAAAATCGGAGTAACCCCCGGGGGTTGGTCGACATCAAGACGTATGTTTATGTAACCTAGATAGCATTGGGTCATCTTTGTAACAGGCATATTTACGCATTGACCGCTTTTATAAATTAAAGGCATGCATGTCTATTCATATGTCATTGGTGATAGATATGCCGGACATCTGGCCATGGTTAACAATGATAAGGGCGCCGTGATCTAAGCCAGGCCTTACTGAAAGGCATTGTTTAAAAATGTTAAATCTGAGATGCATGGCCCAACGTGCTATCAGTGTCTGTGATATGGTGTAATATTGAATTCCTACAAAAAATTCCGCTTGAAAATGATCAATAAGTGCCTCAAAAAAGTAAATACCTTTAAGTGACCGGTTTTGCCATACTCATTTCTTTCAATAGACTGTAGTGTTAAAAAGACCGTTGGGAAAACGGATTTTGAAATTTCAAATTCCAATCATAAATACTTGATAATCAAACAGGCGATTGGCTTGTAAAAATCATGGGATTCCTGACTGACTTAAAGGTTTATAAACATCATTACAGCATGAGCTAAATCCAGGTTTTTGTTTCAGAATCTGAGACAAAGTTACCCAATCCCTTTAACATCAAGAGGGCGCCGTGATCTAAACCAGGCCTTGCTTAACAAACTACAAACACAACGGTTCATCTTCAGAAATATACAGGAGGACTTTACATAAACAAAGTGACAGTATAAAAGCCCGATCAGTCACAGCCAAGGAGTGGAGTAACTGCGCCTTAGAAAGAAAAAACATTTTATTACGAATCAATCTTCATAATGATTATACCCTTTTCATGATTTCGTGCAATGGATCTTGTGGAAAATAAACCGTTTGCAAAAGAACTTATCCAATAAATTAATATTATATTAGTATTTTTTCTGCCGCTGCTGCTACCACCGCAACTATTACCACTTCTACTGCTGCTACTACTTCTACTACTACTACTACTACTACTACTACTACTACTACTACTACCACCACCACTACTACTATTATTGCCACTATTACTAGTAGTAGCACTACTAGGGGCCCCCTATTAAAAAACAGCACTCGTGCTGATAAGGGGTTCCCTTCCAAAAGTGGTAAATACAAAATTAAAAAATTAAACAAGGACAGTTACTGATATATAACGTTGAGTATAGGATGTTGTATCATTTCCATGTTTATAGATACCATTACTCCATTTTAAACTTCATCAGTAAGTTGAGGAGCCCATGGCTTATTCGTTAAGTTTGGTGTTATGCCAAAAGGCGAAATACATTTAATAAAATATGTAAATCCACATCACTGCATTGCTGTTACGGCAACTTGCCCTCAGGCTTAAACGCTAAAAAGCATATTGCGAACATGAACCGTTGCACGGTTTGGTCATGGACATTCGGTGTCTTACCGTTAACTTTTGGCGCCAACTTAGGCGAAAGGACTTGCGTATGACATTCTCCGGAGAGTCTCAGGTAATATGGCAGTGTTAAACTGGCGATTCCGTACAATATAATAATAACTAGACATATAATACTTGTTTGGAACAAGTATAGGTGGGCTGGTCAACTAACATTTGAGACAAAATAGAGCAAAAATAAGCGACATACTGCTTACAAATTCTTAAAAGACAATATCATGTAGATTCATAACGTGAACTAAATTCACCTTTTATAGGCATAACACGCAAATTATGAAGTTTTTGACATGAGGCCTTTAATCAAAATTTTCACTATGATGACGTCATCAAAATGAAAAATGGTTATTACTGCGCTTGTAGAGAATTGTCTTAGCTACAACATATCGAAATTTTGAAGAAAATTGATCAATATTTACAGAGATACAATCAATTTTACATAAATATGCTGACGTCATAATATGCAAATTCGTATTTTGAGTTCCAAGGCCATTGTGATGATGTCACGATACACTTAATGGCCAAATGAGACATGGAATCATATTTCCGACTCATACTCTATCTTAATATGAAAAAAAAATTGAGGATCCCGGTGCATTCCAAAGAGCTATAACGGATTTTGTATAGGCATGTTTTTGCCCATATATGCTATGTATTAAAAGACCTCGCGCGCACTGACATTTATCTTGAATTTACGCTCATCTTGTTAATAATGGTCATAAAGAGATAAATAAGGAATGAAATTCCTTGAAAAAATATGAGAAATATCATGCAAGAAAAAAAAATGGCGATTCTATGTTTTTTAATGGTGTTACGCGCGAAAACGCGCGCGCATGCTCGTACGCGCGATTTTTTATAAAATGCTTAAAATGACCTGAAACATATGCAAAATAAATTTGAGACGATTTTGAGCATTTTGAAATTTTGCGCGCGCATTGACGCGCGGACGTACGCGCACGTGCGCGTTTTTTGATCTGAAATTGACCGGACAGATATTGACCTTGATCATGATAAATATGAATGAGAAATGGTATTTGGTTATGAAGATATGATCAAGAGTTTATTTTCAGAAAATTTCACAAAATGGCGCCTAGATGACGTCATCAGTTCAGGTCAAGGTTGAAAAAATGTCTGTGTTTTGTTCTTATGCCTATACATATGTGTGTTAAATTTCAAGGTATTTGATTGAACCATTTTCAAGTTATCTTGCTCACAAAAAAGTGGGTCGAAATAAGAAAAATAAACTAGACATATAATACTTGTTTGGAACAAGTATAGGTGGGCTGGTCAACTATATTTGAAAACAAAATAGAGCAAAAATAAGCGAGATACTGCTTAAAAATTCTTAAAAAACAATATCATGTAGATTCATTACGTGAACGAAATTCACCTTCTATAGTCATAACACGCAAAATATGAAATTTCTGACATGAGGCCTTTAATCGAAATATTTACTCTGATGACGTCATCAAAATGAAAAATGGTTAAATTAAACTTGTAGAGAATTATCTTAGCTACAACATATCGAAAATTTGAAGAAAATCGATCAATATATACAGAGATACTATCAATTTTCCATAAATATGCTGACGTCATATTATGCAAATTCCTATTTTTAGTTCGAAGGCCATTATGATGATGTCAAAATATTTTTAATCGCCAAATGAGACATTAAATCATATTTCCGACTCATACTCTATCTAAATATGAAAACAAATTGAAGGTCACGGCTTATTCCAAATAGTGGGGTAGCTTAGTGACAAATATACCTTTGATCATGACAGGCCGGACAAAAGCATAATTTTTTCACCAGACATTTGTATATGTATGAGGATCAAAATTAGGCTATGCTCCGAAAAATCTGCTGACACGAATCATGAGTAAGTAGCCTTAATTTACATAATTTCAAAAGTCCCACCTGTGTGACAATGTGTCTGCATTCATAGACTAGCATAACAGGGAATTCCCCTGACTCCCATGAATGCTGGCTTCTGATTGGTCAAGAGTTTGTACTGCAAGCTGTAGTTTCAGAGAATTAGAAAGCAATGGGATTGCAGAGAAAGCTATTTTCATCCTTCTCCGGATCCAGTTGATTTATTTCAGACATTTCCCTCATTACAAACGTAAGTAAATCAGTTTTTACTGTAATAAACATCTTCTTAACTATTTAGGCATATTGTAATTTCAATGATGATATGTACACTTGCTAAGAACAAACCAAGAGTCAGTCCCACCCATGCAAATTTGTGTTATGAAATATATGAAGGGTTGGAAAGGAAGTAAAATAACATTTCAAGAGACGATGAACAAAACTGATTTTAGTACTAGTCAGAAATAATTTTTCTTTTCTTTGCATCACCTTTCATGAAATTGGTGCTATTCATTTCTCTTCCAAGATGAATTGTACTTTGAAAACAAAGGGGAAGATAAGTAGAATTGTGCCATACTCTGCTAGTCTATACCACCAGACACACCTTAACAACTTTGAACGGGGCATAGGTTGGTCAAAATCTAATTCGAGTGAGTGTTTGTGTGCATTATTATAGGTGTATTAGGGTGTGTTATGGTCATATATCAGAGCTAATTTGATGAAGTGTGTACCAATCAACTTTAAGCCCGCATAACTTTACACATAGGCCAGACCTGGGTAATTCAAAGTTGGGTGAAAATTCATTACTGCAATGCGGTTTTTAAGTTTATGCCTTTACATCAGAATTGGACCGATGCCTCTCTGAATGTCTCTGTAAATGGGGACCAAGCATATTTATCTACACTGGTATAGTTACGGGTTCAAGTTTTATTGATTCTAAGAAGTTTATACTGTACATCGGGACGTATACATAAAAGGTAGCAACTGCTTGTAAGCATTGGTTCAACTTCAAGCATAAGATCAAGCATAAAAGCAATTGCCTAAAATCTGTATGAATAACCTTGCTTGTCCTCAAACTTAGCTTTTGCTTGCCTTCAGCATGAAATTGCTCTGTCTTTCAACAAAACACGTCACACCATTCTAGGGAGAACACAAGCGGTTTTCATTTATTCAAATGTCATTTGTTTGGTGGGAAGCTTTTTCCTGATATAGTAATTCATACTTAGTTGCTTACAATATCTTCATTTTAGCTCTATTAAAGATCCATTATAGAATGATACATCATGAACAAAATCATGACATGACATGACAAAATCATGATCTTGTAAAGATACTAAGTAGTCATAACAACGTAAAGCAAGTGAGAATTCATCTGAAAAATGAACAACTAATTACTTCTGATGCTGCTGGCAAATTGGTGAAATATCATTTTGAGTCACACAAAAGAAATACTAAAAGGAGTACAATTATTACTGTATTATTACGGTTGTTGTTAGACAATTCAAATTATAATACATGTACGTACCAAAGAATTATAAAAGTTAGGTGCTATATTACTTTTGCACAGCTTTATCAGGTAGTTTACTTCAAAATGATATCATGATCTTGGAATTCACTATGAAAGATAAGCCATCATCGTTTCTAGAAAAATGCCAGTACTCACACTCAAATTCTTCTGTACAACTGCTTCTAGGTAAAAGCAAAATATTTAATTTATGACTTCATTTTTAACAAATGCTTGAGCTTGCTAGCAAAAGCTTTTTCTTGCAATCAATTTATATGCATACAGATTCAAGTAACAGGCTCCCTCAAGCAATTGCCACTCTTTATTCATACGGCCCATAACTATACTTACCATGTAGTATAGGCCTACTAATCAAGGCTATCAACTTTTTATCAAGCCGTTATATTGGATTTTTTCTAGCCAATGATGACGTTAGATTATAGCAGTTTAACTTTATGTCAGCTGAATAAACCAGAGATTATAAGTAAACAAATATGAGTGATATGAGAGGCAAAAAATACAATAAAATTAAAAAAACATAAACAAATAAATAAATAAAATTAATGGATAAAAAAAAAACTAAGTGACCTGTATCTGCAGGTTTGATTTTCAGTATATTTATTCTCATTTTATATAAGTCATCATCGATTGGAGCATTTGTATAATCTGCAAGAAACATACACAGGAAAAAGTGAACTGTCCGCAAAAAGGATTAATGCACAATGCAGAAAAAGTTTATGCTTCATTCTTGGAAAATGTTGACGAGTTCCGGAAAATAAACTCATTACCGATTGATGTAGACTTTGGACCTGAGGGAACAGTTGAAGCATTTGTGAGAAACAACGCCTCATGGCATCGTTCTTGTCATCAAAAATTTAATAATAACAAACTCAAAAGAAAATTGGAGGGAAAAAGTAAAGATGAGAAAGAATGTTTACCTAATGACTTACGACGGTCAAAGCGCCAGAAATCGGAATTTGAATACAAGAGTTTGTGCCTCTTCTGTGAACAAGCTGGAAATAAAACATTGCACAATTTCCAAACATTCGAAGCTGATCAGTCTCTCAAGAGAATGGCAAGTGACATGCAAGATGAAAAACTCATGTCAAAAATACGAGGAAGTGATATCATTGCTCTCGAAGCAAAGTATCACTTGGATTGTTTGACAAAATTTAGGAACAATTACAGGGGCCATCAGCGGAAATTTAGTTCTTCCAAGTCCAACAAGGAAACAGTGGAAGGAGAACGAGCACATGCTCAAGCATTTGTTGAGCTAGTTTCTTATGTTGAGTTTGCAATACAAGATGGGCAGTACATCTTCAAACTATCTGATCTCCACGAGAAGTATGAACACCGTCTTCAAAGTCTTGGATATCATGTCTCGGTGAATAAGGGCCGATTAAAAACCAAGCTTGTGGATCACTTCTTTGAAACAGACGTACAGGAACACTCAGATGGCAAGAATGTTGTTCTTGTATTCCCTGAAGGCATGCAACAACTGCTGAAGGATGCTCTCAAGGACAAGGATTACCAAGATGAAGCTTTCCTGTTTGCCAAAGTTGCAAAAATCTGCAGACAAGAAATGTTCGGGAAAACACACTTTATGTTTTCTGGCAGCTTCCCTACAAATTGTCAGAAAATGCTTCCAAGTCTTTCACTCCTATCATCAATGATCCTGTATGGACCAGATATGAAGAACAATGATGACGATGATGACTCACAAGTATGTCACACGTAGCCCAGATGTTCCTCCATAATTCCAAAAAGAGGTGTATGAAACCGACTACACATAAACGGCAGTCACTGGACAGAGAGCCTCCACTTCCAATCTACATTGGCCTTAACATCCACACAATGACAAGGAACAAGCAACTTATCAATCAGCTAGCCAGGCTAGGTATAAGCATCTCCTACGACCGAGTTCTACAGCTTGAGAAGAAACTGTCAGTGGCAATGTGCAAACAATTCACAGCTGAACAAATCGTGTGCCCATCCATTCTCAGGAAAGGCCTCTTTTCTGTTGGGGCACTGGATAACCTGGACCACAACCCTTCGTCCACTACAGCTCAAGGGTCGTTCCATGGCAGTGGTATAAGTGTCATCCAATTTCCAACACACGACCATCACGGACGTAGGCGGATGTCACAGTGGTTCCTTCCTGCAAATCCAAATGAAAAACCTCAACTCCTTTATGCTTATAGCATAGTCGAATCAGTCCACCTCAAAGCCTCATCAACTACTGTTCCAAAGGCCACTATGACAGCTGTAGATGGAAAGCTTTAACAAGCAAGAGAAAAGGAAGGAAGATGGATTCAGCATGCCTCTCAACTCCTTGACAAAGATCCTCTTGAAAAAGGTGAACCGATCTCTTGGGCTGCATATCATGCATCTCAGCAATCACCTCCTCTTGATCCTCCTGCTGTGGTTGCACTTCTCCCTCTCTTCCAAGAGAAAGCAGATTCCCCTGCTATGGTAAAGCATGCTATGAATGTCCTCAAGGCCATCACTAACTTCCTCAATCCAGGTCAAACCCCTGTGCTGGCGTGTGACTGCCCAATCTTTGCTAACTGCAAGCATATACAATGGACCTGGCCTACTACGCATGGTGAGGATAAATTTGTGATCATGTTTGGTGGCTTCCATTTGGAGAAAGCCTTGTGGACAGCACTTGGTGATTTCCTTGACCAAAGTGGATGGACGGTAGCTCTGAGTGATTCAGGTGTTGCATCATCGGGCACAGCCAACTCATTCATCAAGGCTGCTCATGTTACAAGGACCCATCATGCTCATCAGGTAACTGCCCTAGCTCTTTCAATACTACAAGAACGTGCATATGAACAGGTTGCAGTCTCAAGTGAGGGTGATACATTTGAAGACTGGAGACAGGCTATGTCCAGTAAAAGCCCTACTTTTCAATATTGGGACTTGGTGCTGCGAACTGAGATTTTGATCCTGATATTCATTAGAGCTCATCGAGAGAGAGACTTCCTCCTCTTTGTGGAGTCACTGCAAAGCCTCATGTTCTTGTTTTTTGCGCTGGACCACTACAATTACAGCCGTTGGGTTTCTGTCCACCTGCGAGATATGCAGTCCTTACCAGCCACTGTGTCAGAGGAACTCCAGAAGTACTGGGTTGTGAGCAAAACACAAAAGAGATTTTCTGCACTTCCCATTGATCAAGTCCATGAACAGGAAAATGCCAAAGTCAAAGGAAAGGGTGGAGCCGTGGGCTTAACTGAAAATCCTGTTGCTTTCCAACGTTGGATGCTTGCAGGTCCTGAGCAAGCCAGGCTGCTGACAGAATTTGAAAGTGAATACTTACCTGAAGAAGATCCAGAGGAAAATTTCAGACATCATGAAGAGACACAATCAAACCAAGAATCTTTCAGAAATCAAACAGCAAAACTGATGAAGACAATCAACGAATATGGCAGCCCTTTCCTCGAGGATCACTCTGAATTATTGGTCTTGCACTCTCGGGAATGTGCTGATAAATCAGTGGTGGAGACAGTACAACATATCGAAGCACTGGGTTCTGATCAGTATCAAACATACAAGCGGGAAGTGCTCATTGAAAAAAGCAAAACTATCCATGCACCAATCAAGAAGAATTCTCTCCCACTTTTCAAGACACCAGTGAAGGCAAAAGGGAATCGTAAAACTGAGAAAATTGCATCTCTTCGGAATGATGTGAGCCTCTTTGGTCATATGTACATTGCAAACCAGCTGCGTGACGGTGACCCAGCCGTATTCTTCAGCCACGAGAATCAGGCATACCCGCCATCTATCTCAAATAGTAGGAAACTGCGCTTGACATCCAGCAAGTCTAAATTACTAACATGTCTGAACACAAATGGACAAGGAGAGCCTCCGGCACAAGTGGACTGCAAGATTTTTGATGGTGCAGCTCTAGTTCATGGGTTACCAGCAACTTCCGTGTCAACATTTGAGGACTATGCAAGAACAGTTTTCAAGCCCGTTCTCAACCGTGAACTGCAAGGAGTCAGACGACTGGATTTGGTGTGGGACAGATACTTGGCCTGCAGTATCAAGGAATCTACTCGCCAGAAACGAGGAAGTGGAGTACACACAAAGGTAGCATCCAAGACTAAAATGCCAGTCAAATGGAAAGACGTTTCCATGGAAATGCTTTGTCCGAAAAACAAAAAGAGTATGTCTTGCACATCTATACCCCAGTGCCGTCATGAACACTAAATGTGATTTCAATTGCTTCAATATTGTGGAAGTAGTTCGCTCAGCAAGAGTTTTGCAAAAATATCTGGTTACCATGGCAACGCTAGGTGGCGCACAATCACAAAGGGTGTTTTTTATAACCACACTCATAGATCGTTATAGATACCAAATTTGACATTAATTGCTTAAATTCTGTGGAAGTAATTTGCACTATAAGGTTTGGTAAAATTGTGGTTACCATGGCAACGCTTTGTCCGACAAACACAAAAAAACATGTCTCGCACATCTACCCCTCAATGTCATCACATACACCAAGTTTCATTTCTTTTTTGCTTCAAAACTATAGAAGTAGGACCACGGTTGCTTTATTTTTTGGGTTTTCCTGTGATTATGTAATGAATAAATGATGATGTCATAATGACGTCATATTCACCACCTTTCCAGCATCAATTTTTTTGGAGCATAGCCTTTTTTAAGAAGGTACATCGTGAAGATAATTTGGTGAAAAAATCATGCTTTTGTCCAGCGTGTCACGATTTTTTCACTAAGCTACCCCACTAAAAGAGCTATAATGGATTTTGTATAGGCATGTTTTTGCCCATATATGCTATGTATTAAAAGAGCTTGCGCGCACGGACATTTATCTTGAATTGACGCTCATCTTGTTATTAATGGTCATAAAGAGATAAACATGGTATCAAATTCCTCAAAAAAATTAGAGAAATATCATGAAAGAAAAAAAAATGGCGATTTTATGTTTTGTAATGGTGTTACGCGCGAAAACGCGCGCGCATGCACGTGTGCGCGATTTTTTATAAAATGCTTAAAATGACTTGAAACGTATGCAAAATAAATTTGAGACGATTTTGAGCATTTTGAAATTTTGCGCGCGCACTGACGCGCGGACATACGCGCATGTGCGCGTTTTTTGACCTGAAATTGACCGGACTGATATTGACCTTCATCATGATAAATATGAATGCAAAATAACTTTTGGTTATGGAGATATGATCATGACTTGATTTTCAGACAATTTTACAAAATGGCGCCTAGATGACGTCATAAGTGAAGGTCAAAGTTGAAAACGTTATTTTGCTTCGTCCATATGCCTTCACATATGTGTGCCAAATTTCAAGGCATTTGATTTAGGAATTTTTTAGTTATCTTGCTCACAAAAAAGTGGTTCGAAATAAGAAAAATAAATAAATAAACTAGACATATAATACTTGTTTGGAACAAGTATAGGTGGGCTGGTCAACTAAAATTTGAGACAAAATAGACCAGAAATAAGCGAGATACTGCTAAGAAACAATGTCATGTAGATTAATGATGTGAACGAAATTCACCTTCCTTAGGCATAACACGCAACTTAAGAAATTTCTGATATGTGCCCTTTAATCGTATTTTTTTACTATGATGACGTGATCAAAATGAAAAATGGTGGAAAAAGTAGGCTTGTAGAGAATTGTCTTAGCTACAACATATCGAAATTTGGAAGAAAATCGATCAATATTAACAGAGATACAATCAATTTTCCATAATTATGCTGACGTCATAATATGCAAATTCGTATTTTGAGTTCCAAGGCCATTATGATGATGTCACGATACACTTAATGGCCAAATGAGACATGGAATCATATTTCCGACTCATACTCTATCTAAATATGAAAACAAGTTGAAGGTCACGGTTCATTCAAAAGAGCTATAAGGGATTTTGTATAGGCATATTTTTGCCCATATATGCTATGTATTAAAAGAGCTCGCGCGCACAGACATTTATCTTGAATTGACGCTCATCTTGTTATTAATGGTCATAAAGAGATAAAAATGGTATCAAATTCCTCGAAAAAATATGAGAAATATCATGCAAGAAAAAAAAATGGCGATTCTATGTTTTGTAATGGTGTTATGCGCGAAAACGCGCGTGCATGTGCGTACGCGCGATTTTTTATAAAATGCTTTAAATGACCTGAAACGTATGCAAAATAAATTTTAGACGATTTTGAGCATTTAAAAATTTTGCGCGCGGACGGACGCGCATGTGCGCGTTTTTTGACCTGAAATTGACCGGACTGATATTGACCTTGATCATGATAAATATCAATGAGAAATGGCTTTTGGTTATGAAGATATGGTCATGAGTTGATTTTCAGAAAATTTTACAAAATGGCGCCTAGATGACGTCATCAGTCAAGGTCAAGGTTGAAAAAATGTCTGTGTTTTGTTTCAATGCCTATACATATGTGTGCTAAATTTTAAGACATTTGATCGAGCCATTTTAAAGTTATCTTGCTCACAAAAAAGTGGGTCGAAATAAGAAAAATAAACTAGACATATAATACTTGTTTGGAACAAGTATAGGTGGGCTGGTCAACTAACATTTGAGACAAAATAGAGCAAAAATAAGCGACATACTGCTTACAAATTCTTAAAAGACAATATAATGTAGATTCATAACGTGAACTAAATTCACCTTCTATAGGCATAACACGCAAATTATGAAGTTTTTGACATGAGGCCTTTAATCAAAATTTTCACTATGATGACGTCATCAAAATGAAAAATGATTATTACTGCGCTTGTAGAGAATTGTCTTAGCTACAACATATCGGAATTTTGAAGAAAATTGATCAATATTTACAGAGATACAATAAATTTTACATAAATATGCTGACGTCATAATATGCAAATTCGTATTTTGAGTTCCAAGGCCATTGTGATGATGTCACGATACACTTAATGGCCAAACTAGACATGGAATCATATTTCCGACTCATACTCTATCTTAATATGAAAAAAATTGAGGATCCCGGTGCATTCCAAAGAGCTATAACGGATTTTGTATAGGCATGTTTTTGCCCATATATGCTATGTATTAAAAGACCTCGCGCGCACTGACATTTATCTTGAATTTACGCTCATCTTGTTAATAATGGTCATAAAGAGATAAACATGGAATCAAATTCCTTGAAAAAATATGAGAAATATCATGAAAGAAAAAAAATGGCGATTCTATGTTTTGTAATGGTGTTACGCGCGAAAACGCGCGCGCATGCTCGTACGCGCGATTTTTTATAAAATGCTTAAAATGACCTGAAACGTATGCAAAATAAATTTGAGACGAATTTGAGCATTTAAAAATTTTGCGCGCGCACTGACGCGCGGACGTACGCGCACGCGCGCGTTTTTTGACCTGAAATTGACCGGACTGATATTGACCTAGATCATGATAAATATGAAGGTGAAATTACTTTTGGTTATGAAGATATGATCATGAGTTGATTTTCAGAAAATTTCACAAAATGGCGTCTAGATGACGTCATGAGTCAAGGTCAAGGTTGAACAATTTGCTGTGTTTTGTTCTAATGCCTATACATATGTGTGCAAAATTTCAAGGTATTTGATTGAACCATTTTAAAGTTATCTTGCTCACAAAAAAGTGGTTCGAAATAAGAAAAATAAATAATAAATAAATAAATAAATAATAAAGGCAATTTTAACAAAATTATAAGGTGGTCTGTATTAGATACAGCCCACCTAATAATAAACTAGACATATAATACTTGTTTGGAACAAGTATAGGTGGGCTGGTCAACTTAAATTTGAGACAAAATAGAGCAAAAATAAGCGAGATACTGCTTAAAAATTCTTAAAAAACAATATCATGTAGTTTCATGACGTAAACGAAATTCACCTTCTATAGGGATAACGCAAATTATGAAATGTTTGACATGAGGCCTTTAATCAAGATTTTCACTATAATGACGTCATCAAAATGAAAAATGGTTATTACTGAGCTTGTAGAAAATTGTTTTAGCTACAACATATCGGAATTTTGAAGAAAATTGATCAATATTTACAGAGATACAATCAATTTTACATAAATATGCTGACGTCATAATATGCAAATTCGTATTTTGAGTTCCAAGGCCATTGTGATGATGTCACGATACACTTAATGGCCAAATGAGATATGAAATCATATCTCCAACTCATACTCTATCTAAATATGAAAAAAGATTGAGGATCCCGGTGCATTCCAAAGAGCTATAATGGATTTTGTATAGGCATGTTTTTGCCCATATATGCTATGTATTATAAGAGCTCGCGCGCACGGATATTTATCTTGAATGGACGCTCATCTTGTTATTAATGGTCATAAAGATATGAACGTGGTATCAAATTGTACAAACAAATATATGAAATATCATGAAATAAAAAAAAATGGCGATTCTATGTTATGTAATGGTGTTACGCGCGAAAACGCGCGCGCATGAGCGTGTGCGGGATTTTTTATGAAATGCTTAAAATGGCCTGAAACGTATGTAAAAAAAATTTGAGACGATTTTGAGCATTTTGAAATTTTGCGCGCGCACTGACGCGGACGTACGCGCACGCGCGCGTTTTTTGACCTGAAATTGACCGGACTGATATTGACCTTGATCATGATAAATATGAATGAGAAATGACTTTTGGTTATGAAGATATGATCATGAGTTGATTTTCAGAAAATTTCACAAAATGGCGCCTAGATGACGTCATCAGTCAAGGTCAAGGTTGAAAAATTGTCTGTGTTATGTTCTAATGCCTATACATATGTGTGCAAAATTTCAAGGTATTTGATTGAACCATTTTAAAGTTATCTTGCTCACAAAAAAGTGGTTCGAAATAAGAAAAATAAATAATAAACTAGACATATAATACTTGTTTGGAACAAGTATAGGTGGGCTGGTCAACTAACATTTGAGACAAAATAGAGCAAAAATAAGCGACATACTGCTTACAAGTTCTTAAAAGACAATATCATGTAGATTCATTACGTGAACTAAATTCACCTTCTATAGGCATAACACGCAAATTATGAAGTTTTTGACATGAGGCCTTTAATCAAAATTTTCACTATGATGACGTAATCAAAATGAAAAATAGTTATTACTGCGCTTGTAGAGAATTGTCTTAGCTACAACATATCGAAATTTTGAAGAAAATTGATCAATATTTACAGAGATACAATCAATTTTACATAAATATGCTGACGTCATAATATGCAAATTCGTATTTTGAGTTCCAAGGCCATTGTGATGATGTCACGATACACTTAATGGCCAAATGAGACATGAAATCATATCTCCGACTCATACTCTATCTAAATATGAAAAAAATTGAAGGTCACGGTTCATTCCAAAGAGCTATAACGGATTTTGTATAGGCATGTTTTTGCCTATATATGCTATGTATTAAAAGACCTCGCGCGCACTGACATTTATCTTGAATTTACGCTCATCTTGTTCATAATGGTCATAAAGAGATAAACATGGTATCAAATTCCTTGAAAAAATATGAGAAATATCATGAAAGAAAAAAAAATGGCGATTCTATGTTTTGTAATGGTGTTACGCGCGAAAACGCGCGCGCATGCTCGTACGCGCGATTTTTTATAAAATGCTTAAAATGACCTGAAACGTATACAAAATAAATTTGAGACGATTTTGAGCATTTAAAAATTTTGCGCGCGCATTGACGCGCGGACGTACGCGCACGCGCGCGTTTTTTGACCTGAAATTGACTGGACTGATATTGACCTTGATCATAATAAATATGAATGAGAAATACCTTTTGGTTATGAAGATATGATCATGAGTTGATTTTCAGAAAATTTCACAAAATGGCGCCTAGATGACGTCATCAGTCAAGGTCAAGGTTGAACAAATTTCTGTGTTTTGTTCTAATGCCTATACATATGTGTGCCAAATTTCAAGGTATTTGATTGAACCATTTTCAAGTTATCTTGCTCACAAAAAAGTGGGTCGAAATAAGAAAAATAAACTAGACATATAATACTTGTTTGGAACAAGTATAGGTGGGCTGGTCAACTAAAATTTGAGACAAAATAGAGCAAAAATAAGCGAGATACTGCTTAAAAATTCTTAAAAAACAGGATCATGTAGATTCATGACGTGAACGAAATTCACCTTCTATAGGCATAACACGCAAATTGTGACATTTCTGACATGAGGCCTTTAATCGAAATTTTCACTATGATGACGTCATCAAAACGAAAAATGGTAAACTTTAAACTTGTAGAGAATTGCCTTAGCTACAACATATGGAAAATTGGAAGAAAAACGATCAATATTTACAGAGATACAATCAATTTTACATAAATATGCTGACGTCATAATATGCAAATTCGTATTTTGAGTTCTAAGGCCATTATGATGATGTCACGATACACTTAATGGCCAAATGAGACATGGAATCATATTTCCGACTCATACTCTATCTTAATATGAAAAAAATTGAGGATCCCGGTGCATTCCAAAGAGCTATAACGGATTTTGTATAGGCATGTTTTTGCCCATATATGCTATGTATTAAAAGACCTCGCGCGCACTGACATTTATCTTGAATTTACGCTCATCTTGTTAATAATGGTCATAAAGAGATAAACATGGAATCAAATTCCTTGAAAAAATATGAGAAATATCATGAAAGAAAAAAAAATGGCGATTCTATGTTTTTTAATGGTGTTACGCGCGAAAACGCGCGCGCATGCTCGTACGCGCGATTTTTTATAAAATGCTTAAAATGACCTGAAACGTATGCAAAATAAATTTGAGACGAATTTGAGCATTTAAAAATTTTGCGCGCGCACTGACGCGCGGACGTACGCGCACGCGCGCGTTTTTTGACCTGAAATTGACCGGACTGATATTGACCTAGATCATGATAAATATGAAGGTGAAATTACTTTTGGTTATGAAGATATGATCATGAGTTGATTTTCAGAAAATTTCACAAAATGGCGTCTAGATGACGTCATGAGTCAAGGTCAAGGTTGAACAATTTGCTGTGTTTTGTTCTAATGCCTATACATACGTGTGCAAAATTTCAAGGTATTTGATTGAACCATTTTAAAGTTATCTTGCTCACAAAAAAGTGGTTCGAAATAAGAAAAATAAATAATAAATAAATAAATAATAAAGGCAATTTTAACAAAATTATAAGGTGGTCTGTATTAGATACAGCCCACCTAATAATAAAGAAATAATAATAAAGGCAATTTTAACAAAATTATAAGGTGGTCTGTATTAGATACAGCCCACCTAATAAATAATAATAAAGGCAATTTTAACAAAATTATAAGGTGGTCTGTATTAGATACAGCCCACCTAATAAAGGCGATTTTAACAAAAATATAAGGTGGTCTGTATTAGATACAGCCCACCTGATAATATTCCGCTTTTATATAGCGCTTAATACAAATGTCTCTAAGCGCTTTACAGATATACTTATAGTATTACCCGGTCATTGGATGCAATACTTGCCCGCACACAATTTGTGCACAATCTCCACTCACTAGGGAGCATTCCAGCCAGGCGATACTTGACGCTCAAAAACTTACCTTTTCACCACATATTTCATATAAAAATGAAAAAAATAAATTTGCATGGCCATTTAATCAGGTTAGTGATGCCAGAAAGAGTCAATAGTTGATGATCATATCATGGGATTTCATTTTTGGATGACATAAATGGATAAAATTTGTCATTTTGTCGGACGAGACACATCACACTGAATCCCCAAACTACAACTTAACTTCATGTGCCGCATTATGCTTCTCTTTGGCATGTGCGGGGAGCCATACCAAAATCATCAAGATAATCTTAAAATGTTTATACTGTAAAAACCAATCTAAACCGGTGTAAACGGGTTAAAAATGCGCTAATTAATAACGAAAAATTTTAATATGTTAAATATTTGTGTATTGCACAAAACAAATTTCCTACTAATCGGTGCATATTGTTTTGTGCCAATCTGCACGTGCGGCAAACGAACGCCTGTGTCAACTGGCAATGATGGTAAGTGAAAGGTTAAAACCAGTGGGCTATACACCTATATAAACATTGTCCTTATAATGTACTGCGTATACAGACTCTCCTTATCTTCCTATCGAAATGACTACCTAACATAACACCCTTTAGAAAAGGGTCTACCTAAACCTGGGCCTTTCATCACCGGGTCTCGGCCGACTAATAATAGAAGAGAGTATCCTTTCCCTGCTGTATGGTGCCTCGTTACAATATAATCCAGTTATGCGAATTATTTTAAGTGAAGCCCTAATCAAGATGTTCATCTCTGACGAGTAGCTTTGTGTAATATTATCTTATAGGACGATGTTCACGTGTTCAGTTAAAGGTAAAGACCAGTTTTGGAAACGCCTCCATTTCAAAAATGAAATGGAAGCTTCTATTACCAGTCATGTGAAAGAATATGTTTTGACTAATACGTGATAATACAAATTTTACCGGGAAACCGCCTACTAATTGATATATTTGGTAAATGATTATATCTATCTGGACTGGATAGATATAGGGTAGTCCCATATACATCTGTCTGTGTACGGTGCGTGTAACTTTACCAAGACTGGGCTATATTTCTTATCATTTTGATGATTCCAGAACCTTGCAGTACACACCAATACTTATATGCTAGAAGATCAACCTTTTCTGATCGATTCCACACTGTTTCTTTTACAATGCAACCGCATGACCAGAACTGGTCTATACCTTTAAAGGGATGGACATTCTTGAAAATATATATTAGGTTCAGCGATATACTTACTCAGAGCTTTGACAACAAAGGTTCCCATCATTTGACGTATTTACTATTCATTGCAAAAACAATTATTTCGCAAAGACGTAAACCACGAAATGGTCATTAGAAATGCTAAAAGCCTTTCCAATATGACGTCTTTGAGTGATTTATAGATACACAGTCAGCTGTCAACCAACCTCTACAAATCTGGGCACTGTTTCATTAAACTTGATATCAATAACAAGTTACAAGCTACTGTTATAAGCTACTGAAATCATGGCATCTGATTGGCTGAGAGCAAATTTGTCATAGAAATGTAGCATTTGTTATAGATAAAAGGTTTTATGAAACGGGCCCCAGACCCTGATTCCACATTTTCGAATTAATATATAGATATAAATCTTTGTTTTAGTCCTGTGAATGAAGGTAAATGATGTAGAATTTAACGGGCAAACTAACCATAAGAAGCTTGCATAATTTAACCCGTTGACTCCTGAATTTCTCTCATTCTCATAGACTTAATACATAAACCACCAGGTTCCATGATTCAATGGGTTAAAGATAAACTTTAGTACTGGTAATGCGATTGCATTGTGAAAGAAAAGGTGTGAAAGGATCAGAAACAGTTGATCATGTAGCATGTAAGTATTGGTGTGCACTGCAGGGTTCTGGAGTCATCAAAATCATAATAAATTTGACCGAGTCTTGGTAAAGTAACAAACACTCACATAGAAAGCTATATATGGGACAACACACATGGTGTCGGGGATGGTACTACCTTGGTTTCCTTGTCTTTCTATGCTCATTACTTAGCCAGTATAAATTTTCTTCCAAAATTGTTTGGCACATGTCATTTATTTGTAATCTTGAACATTCAGTGTAAGTTTCGTTTGATTCTGTGAGAATTTTTTTTTTTTTTACCAGTACTGGAGTTTATCTTTAACATACGCGACGACAGTGCAACTTCATTGAAGTTAGCAGGAGTATACAAGTTGAAGTGTTACCTTTAATTTCTTAATTAGTGAGCACACAAATAGGTTCATACCCGAGGGTGATATTACCAAAGAGTTCATGTGCATTGTACCGTTAAATGCCGACGGGTCACTGGGGATATAAGATGACTTAAAGGCCTGTCATCATCAGCTCGAGTTTGCCAAATAACCCGCTGTTTTAACTATCCCGATCGCAAATTATCCAGCTAATTTGCGTCTTCATCAGCCCGCAGTTGCAATTAGCGGGATATTTAGTCGAGAAAATATCCCGAGAAATTAGTTGGTCTTGTTTCCAAAATATCCCACTATTTAGGAAATATCAGGCTGATTTGCGCCCGTCCGAGCTAGTTTATGATGAGTGTATCGGTCTGGTGAAAATGCAATTTCGAGCGGGTTACTTGACTAACTCGCGCTGATGAAAACAGGCCTTTAATAGACGAGACTGTCCCGGTAAGTTATGGAATTACTGACAAGGAATATATGATAGAAATTGGGAGCAATCCCGCGGGCAGAATAACTATGAGATAGTTAAATAATGTTCATGGAATTGACATTATACTTCCCATATGGTAAAACAATGCCTTATATCATTATGTGGTAAAGGTTTTAGTAAAAGAAGAGAGACGGGGCATATGGGGAAAGAGGGGAATGTTGAAACAAAGATTGCTGTCAGCATGGCTGTGAGAAGGACAAATAATAACACACATACAACAAGTTGACAGCACATTCAATACGTCGATTGCTTTCTTCGGCTCTATGCACGGTTGTTCGTTTGCCATAATTATTTGCAATTTTGCACAAAACATTATACATCAATGGGTTTCTAAAATTACCTATTTTCAGTCTTGATTAGCTCCATGATAATTAACCCTTTTAAGACTAGTCTCAGGAAGCAATTGTAATAGTTGTCAAACCATTGATAAATACAAAGCGGCGCAGGGAGTTTATTTGTGTGGAATATAATAATAATAATAATCTCTAAACTTGTAAAAGGGCCACAGTTTTGAAAAATGTCATAATTGAAAACTGTCCTAAAAGTATGGCGGCAACATATCCTTTATTAGCAAATTTACAGTAATTTTTCATTTGAAATTTAAATTAGCAACTGGCGATGTTTCATTCCACCCATGGTTGTGTACAATGGCTTTTATTTTCACTCATAGAGAGAAAACCACAGGGTCTTTTGATCTGAAATTTGAAGGTTATTGAAATGAATATTTTGGGATTTGCGAATCCCTGGTAGGGCCTTTAAAGGCATCGTTTAACAATGTTTAATCTGAGGTGCACGGCCCTACGTGTTACCAGTGTCTGTGGTATGGTGTAATATTGAAGCACTAAAAAAATGTCCGCTTCGAAATGATCCTGAAGTGCCTAAAAAAGTAAAAAATCTTTGAGTGTCCGGTTTTACCATACTCATATTTCCCATTACACTGAAGTGTTATAAAAAAAAAAAAGTTTTGGAAACGGCTTTTGAAATTTTGATTTCCGATTATAAATATCTTAATAATCAGACAGGCGATCGGCTTGTAAAAGTCATTGGGTTCCTGACTGACCTAATTAAATGTCTTTAATTAACATTGCAGCATGAGCTAAATCCAGGATTGAATGAATGGGTGTTGCTTCATCACTGTTTTTAACCACGAGGAGGTTATCTAGATTCTCCTGCCCATCCTGACATGTTGATTATCACTGACACATAGTGGGTGGCTATAAAGGCCCTGATCCAAAGATTTATAACCCAGTGACATTTTAATTTCTTCATTCCCGGCACGATCACTACAAGTGATACTGCCACTGTCAATACCAATGTCGTAAATATAATACTCATATAACCCAGTAATAATTGTATTTCTTCGTAGCCGTCTCACTATTTTATTACCTTTGTAACAGTCATAATACACATTGGTTATTAAAACAATATAACCATTTACAATATAACCCAGTTTGTATGAATTCATACCCATCTAATACTCAGTAATAAGAACTGCATATATTATGTATATAACCAAGTGAAATTGGAATTTCTTCATACCTGATATACTAAATCGTGATATACCCCATGTAATAGTCATACAACTACGAGTCTTTAGAAATGCATAGTAGACTCTGATGGTTCCTATTTATATTCAATTCAAATGTATATATTCTATTTTCGTTTTCTGCCTAACATGTCCTTTAATAATTTAACTATAGTGTGAGCCTTATTTCAGATTCTTTGTCAGTAAGATATGACTTCGTTTCATTAAATTTGCAAAGAGCATATTGGAACCCCTCGTATTATAGTTTACTGGTTTATTGATTGGTTTTATTTACCGATAATATATATAGGCTATAACTTATTATGAAAATAAAATGATATAAAAACCTATAGAAATAAAAGTACCACATGTACATGTGAATCAGTGATTGAATGAAACATTGATTAGTGATTTTGTTGATATTTTGCATGCATGGTTCCAAAGTGTTGCAAGAAAAATCAAGCGATACAGAATATCAATTTTCAGAACTATAATATCTGGGAATAAGACGAAAGGGAGAATAGAAAAGGAATTGTAGAAACTGGAGGGTAATTTCATGACAATACAAATCACAGCAAATTATCTTGAAGAAAACATCTGTAAAAATTCAACCAATATTCATTTTGTGTTCTCTAACTCTTTATTTTACAATGATCATGGTTATTTCTGTATGATCAAAGGTAGATTTGAAAGTAGTCGATTTCAAATGTATACCATATTCTTTTTTCGGATTCATCTTTGTCTCTTTCACTTTTTCTCACTTCTCTTTCTCCATCTCCATTTCTCTTTCTCTCCCTCTACTTCCCTTTCTCTTTCTCTCTCTCCCTCACTTTATCTGTCTGTCTCTTTCAAAACCATTTAAAAAAGACATGCTTACTCATCTAAAAACATTACTTAAGGAATCGTTGTATATGCTGATTCTCTACTAAATCACAGCAGCGTAGTGTGAGTAGACCGACTGTCTGGTAGGAGGGTGGGGCACTTATATTATGGGCGTTAATCCGGGGGATGGGGTAAACATCCCCCGCCCCACCCCTTTTTGAGAGAGATGGATGGTCTGTATAAATATACTTTCACTTTTCAACGGAAATGACTTGCAAATCGATGCACGTATGCTGTTCATGGTCATTGATTTCTAAAGCCTATGCATTTAACACTTCAGTCTTTATGCCTCATTTTAATTAAATTCAAAATTAAAGATTGTTCTGATAATCATGGTATATTAACTTTTTTTTAAATAAAGTTTGATATGCTCTCTCTCTTTCTCTCTCTCTCTAGTCTCTGTACTCGTTTGCCCTACTTATCTTAGTTTACGCGTACCAATGACAAAAAAAGGAGGCATTTTGCTTCGGTTCGGTTCTCTTCATTTAGAACACTATGTAGACAGTTTTAGCACTTATCTAAAACCTGGAAATGTGCCTAAAAAGTTTAACGGATGCTTTCGATATTGACTAATATTTTTATTTCATGTTATAACGAAATCAAAAAGGTAATCTTTGGACAAGTCTCTAGTAGCTGTAAAGCGACTATACAAACACAGTATGTTACATCTGGTGACGAAAAAATAGAACTTACCCAAAGGACAAAATTGAAGAAGAAAAGCAGACATTTTACCACCAGCATGCATCCTCCTCGAACAGCCATCTTGCGTTTCTTTTTCTTGCGACCGTTGCTTCCCAGCAGATTGTGACGCCCGCCTTTACCCGAGGCTTTGGATCCACGATCCCGCTCTTTGTCTTTAGCGTCCCGCGAATGCGAGCGAGATAGTGATCCCAAAATGAAGTATTCCAGGTTGGCTGAGTGCGAGTCAGTCTCAGAGGGTTTGACTTTCAGCAGTCAAAGACTTAATACTCGCCCGCCCGCCCAAGCTTGGCATTCCTCTGTATTTACGTAAGGCCCACTCCAATCCAGTCGTCTGCTCCGGAGCTTTTGCTCTTTCAAAAGCCCGCGAAATCGTGCCACCCTAAAAATTCGTAGGCGGCTCCACCTCACAATCCAGCTCTCCGCTGCGGATAATTTTGTGGGCGATGAAAGGCTGTAAAACTCAAAAGGGGAGAATTTTTAAATTATTCGTTTGAAAGTGCATTATGTGATGTAAAATAGAACGAAGGTTCCCAGAAACTTTCGCTTAAAAGCTGATGCGAGCCAAAAGATTAGCCATGGTTGTTTACTTATCGCTATCTTATACGGCGAGTGGATAAAGAGATTGTGAAATGGCACGCCGCTTGTAAACAAGGTGATAGCAGATCAACTGAATGCGTAGGGAGAGGCCGCTACAAGGCGCCAAAACCTCCGCGGTGTTGCGTAGCGCTATCGACATCTCATGCAGATATTAGATATAGTATAGCTAGTCTCATTGAACAGACAATAATTAGCTCTCGTCCATCTCCTACTTAGAGAAGTGAAAATAGGATGATATAAACAAACGACTCAATTTGACTTAATCTTCACAGTACTTCTATTTTGAATATATTCATATTCAGAGTAGGATTATACAGATTAAACAGGCGATGTTTCTTAAACCTTAATATGCCTTTAACTTGCCAAAGTTGTATCAGTTCACTATCAAGATTTCATTACACAAGTTGTCCGTAATGACTGTGTGTTCTTTATATTTAAAAAAATAAATCGTTTCCAGCATAAATGGTCATAGAAAAGTATGACGCAGACAAGAGAGAATTGAAAAAGGGATGAAATATAATTTCTATCAATTAAAAAGGCATTTAATTTGCATGATATTGATCAAATGATCTGGGTGTATACAACATTGATAGAAACTATAGAGGTATATCTGTACTTGAGAAAAATATAATACATTAATTACGCACTTCAGACAGATTAAACTACATTCAATTCAATTCAATGTATTTGTTTGTCCAATTTCATTCAACATGGATATTTAGTTTGCTCACATGTAAACAATAAAGGCTCAGACCAGAAAGAACAGAAATGTGATACAAAACATGGATACCTTTTCGTGAAGACAAACATAACGTAGCCATACGAAAAAATGATTCTCGTTTGGTTTTGGCATGGAGTTACAAGCAATTCCATGGTTTTGGCTTCTTTAGTATGAGCAAACAAAATACAGAGCCATACAAAAGTGAGCTGGTCGCGGTCGAGCAATGCCCTCTATCTCGCTTTGTATCTGCATCTACCATCTGGCATTGGATTTTTTTTTTATCGAGAAAATCTCAAATATAACAAGTAAAAATGCGTCGCATAGATGGAAACAAGAGAAATTGGAAAGTGATTTCCAATGTGGATCCTTAAAAGTACAAATCAAATCATAGTAGAATTCGTCCTTGTTCAATCATATATATTCATTTCATTTCATTTATTTCATTCTCCATAAAAACATTAAAACATACAAACATGATACAGATAAAGATCGATAACAAGAAAAATACAAAGGGTAGGAGCAAACAAAATGTTATGGAAATATGGGGTTAACAAAAAGGGCAATTAGCCTTTATGAACGTCGACCCCTTAACAAAATATACACTGTATTGTTGAGAAAAGAAAAGCAGAGAAAACCTAAACACCAATACAAAAGGGGGAAAACAAGAAAGAAGAAGGGAAGGGGAGGGGCCGGAATACATTACAAAGTGCATTAACTGAAACATGACGTCATTTATTTTGAGATTGAATACAATGATAAAAGATGGGATTTATACACTTGTTATCCTTAATTCTAATGACGTTATTTATCATTTGTTTAATCATTATGGACTTTATTTATTTATTCATGATTTCTGTCAACAGGGTGGTTTTGTTCAGTTCCACTGTAAGCCAGTGGCTCTGCTTTTCAAGAAATTCCTGCATAATTGTCTTTTACTTTGTTAACTAAATCAGATTTAATTGTACAAAATCCTGTTTGACTTTTTAACAATTCCCAAGATGATGCACATTATATCAATATTATTACAATGACAACCTTTTACCCATGTTTTTATGCGATCCATGTTTTTATGCAGTACTCTATCTTTTACTGAATTGACGGTCCAAATACAACATTTTCTGCATTTGTCCTACAATGTATAGTTTGTTTAATTTATTGTAGCATCTATTCGATTTTATAATTCTTGAATTTGGTTTCTGTTGTTGTCTCTGTTTCTGTTAATGAGGAAAACATCCTACCCATCTGGCTATGTATTTTCCACCCATAATATTTTTTTCTTCTTCGAATTTCAAACAAATTTATTTCTATTCATATATTGCATGATTTCAATATATAATTTTATTGCAAATATGGTAATGATATTCAGATTTCTGTATAATATTATTATGTACCAAACAATTTGCCATAATGTGCAACGATGGCGACCCGACACATGCTCTGGCTAGTCTGCAAGCACAAACCCTGGTCAGTCGTAAAAGTGAGTCTGCACTATAAGACTACCATAGGCCATGTACTGAAGCTGCTCCTGACACAACCAGTAGGTAGCTGGGCTAGACTTCTCTCAAGGCACTATGATTTGTTGATAAAGTGTCAAATTAGAGTCTGTGCCTGCAGACTATGCTCTGGCGGCGGTTGCTCCAGGTTTTAGTTCATCAGGGATGTGGGGTTAGGGTTGAATTTGTTGTTGGGTTTTGAGCTGGGTTGGTGCTTGGTGCTTGGTGTTGGGTTGGGTACGGCGTAGGTTTCTTAAGCGGACATTTTTTTTTTTTTTTTTTGGTCTCGAAATTTGAAAATTTGACATATTTCTTCGTTGGGGGGGGGGGGTAAGGTCACCTTTTTTAGGTCAGCCGTGGGCTTTTTTTAAAATTTTGTATTATTATTTTTTTTTTATAATAAAAAAAAACCAAAGGGGGGGGGGTTAGGTTTTTTTTAGGGGGGTTTACACACATAAAAATACCAAAGGGGGGGGGTTGAACCCCCAAAACCACCCCCTGCGTACGCCCCTGGTTACCATACATATTATATGTTTTACGTGTAATTTTACTTTGTCACTGATGTATACTTTGTACAACAAACTGCAATTCGGCTCTCGGGCCGCGAATGTTTAATGATACGAACACTATAAATTGTACGTACATGTAAAATATAAAAATAAACATTATATTTAAAAGAAAATAACACTATTTGAATTATAAAATATGTATTAGCAATTATTTAAAAATAAATACTGAAGTGTTACACTAACAAAAGCCACGCCACAAACAAAACAAATAAAAAAGAAATTAATATAAATACATGTATTAACATACTTACAGAAGGAATAGAGTAGAGTTATGTAATCTTTTCAAGAGGGCAAACAAAAGGTATTCATGAAGCACATCTAAGACTTTGGCAGTTATTATTCTAATATGCTCAAATTGGAACTTCTCCATGTGTAAAAGATCTGTGGATATTTGGGGTCATTTGTACCATGTGCTATCTGTAAACTCTATTAAAAGGTTACGGAGTCACATTAATTGCATGGAAAGGGAGAACCAACCAAAATAGACAACTACCCTAAACGAAATCAGAAAAATCAGAGAATCAACTGATGAAAATTTGAATTAAATCTTACTAAATAAAAGAAAGTTAACAAAAATTGAAAGTTGTAATCACTATTCGTATGTGCACTTCAAATTGGCTGAATCGGTAATGTTAATGTGATGCAGTACCGGATAAAATGACAAAAATTTAAATTTTTCAAAGATTTAGGGCTCAGGAGAGTATATTCTGTTTAGAGGACCTATAGTAATATGCTATTAATAATATATTTTGAGTAGTGCCCCAACGAAGAAGCAACTTACGAGAAAAACATACATTATTTACATTTTCGTACAGGGCAAATGGGAGAGTTATCCACGTCCTTCGTCACAATCCACTACCAAACTACAAACTTGAGATTCGCAGAGACTTAGGGGTGCGTTTAATCGACACTTTTTCACCCTAGAATCACGGTTTCTAAAGACGTTTAGTTTAAAACGTAATGCGTTCAAGCGATTTTTTCGTCGGTCGTAAAAATAAACGTGTTTGAAAACACAAACATGAAACGCTGAAAAAGATGCGTTTTGTATCATGATTCAAAAGAATCACGGTCGCTAAAATTCGATTGAACGGACGGAGTTCTCAATCATGATTGTATGACGAAGCCTCTTCCGGTTTGGGAAAAACCGCGCGCCCGCTTTGCATGCAATAACTTGCGTTCACTATACCATCGTGGCCTGTTCCGTTATGTTATTCCTTGTTTTTCCTTCTATCATTTTCTCTTTCTGTCTTTCCTTATGTTATTCTTTGTTTCTTCCTTCTATTCTTATGTTATTCTTTGTTTTTTTTCCTTCTATCACCTTTTCTTATGTTATTCTTTGTTTTTATCATTCTATCATTTGCTCTTTCTGTCTTTCCTTATGTTATTCTTTGTTTCTTCCTTCTATACTTATGTTATTCTTTGTTTTTTTCCTTTTATCACTTTCTCTTATGTTATTCTTTGTTTTAATCATTCTGTTACTTTCTCTTTCTATCTTTCCTTATGTTATTCTTTGATTCTTCCTTCTTTCACTTTCTCTTATGTTATTCTTTGTTTTAATCATTCTATCACTTTCTCTTTCTGTTCTTCCTTATGTCATTCTTTGTTTCTTCCTTTTTTCACATTCTCTTTCTGTCTTTCCTTATGTTATTCTTTGTTTCTTCCTTCTATTTTTATGTTATTCTTTGTTTTTTCCTTCTATTACCTTCTCTTTTGTTATTCTTTGTTTCTTCCTTCTATTATTATGTTATGCTTTGTTTTTTCCTTCTATCACCTTTTATGTAATTCTTTGTTTTAAGCATTCTATCACTCTCTCTTTCTGTCTTTCTGTCTTTCCTTATGTTATTCTTCGATTCTTCCTTCTTTCACCTTCTCTTATGTTATTCTTTGTTTTAATCATTCTATCGACTTTATCTTTCTGTCTTTCCTTATGTTATTCTTTGTTTCTTCCTTCTATCACCTTCTCATTCTTTGTCTTATTATTGCGATCTATGCTCAAAACAGCAGTCGACAGTCGGCCGTAAACAATTCCAGAAAGCGCGCGCCGAAGTTCCTGGGCCATACTGCGCAGTGTGATGCGCAGTGGTTTGGCTCGCAATGAGCTAGAATCAGCGTTGATGAAAAATCGCTTGAACGCAAACCGCAGTGACCTTGCTTTTTGTAACGGCGTTTTGAATTGTGATTCATGTTTGTGATTCTAGCTTCGAAAATTCGATTGAACGCACCCTAATTAGTGATCTCATATTTCAAACATTTATAACTTCCTTACTATTGGTCCGATTAAATTCAAACTTTTGCCATTCCGTTCTGTTATTGTTCTGCTTTCATACAAATCGACATATTACAATGGCCAAACAAATAAAAAGGATAAGTTCCAACGGCATTTGAAAGACAGTATGAATTTAGAACTTCCCTACAAAAAAGGGGTCTTGAAAATGGCTTTAAGTGGGAAAATAACGACTATTAGTTGTCGAATCGTTTTACGAGCTATAGAGCCAGTAAGTAATAGTCTGTTTTTCAGACTATTGTACCGAATGGTCCGACGTTTTATGCTGCGCAAAAATTCAATCAGTTCAGTAATTTTGGCCATTACAAGAAGTGGGTTATTGATGTAGACAAATGCTCATGTACCCTTTACAGCTCATTTTATGTATGTTATTACCAAAGATGAAAAAAGCCAGACAGTCACTCAATAGTGTCTGACAGTGAAGTCTAGCAGGTAAACGGGTTTCCTTGCATAATTTGAATATTAGGACACTGCTAACGTTTCAATTTCACAGATAGGACATACATGACATATTCCTAATTCCTGCACAATTTTACAGAATTTGATGTTGGCTGCAAAAGGGACATAGTACCTTTAAAAGGATCGTTTTACAGAGTTAAATCTGAGATGCACGGCCCTATGTGTTAGCAGTGTCTGTGATATGGTGTTATATTGAAGCCCTAAACAAATTGCGCTTCAAAATGATCAAGAAGTGTCTCAAAAAAGTAAAAACCTTTGAGTGACCGGTTTTACCATACGCATTTTCCCCAATAGACTGCAGTGTTAGGAAAACCGTTTGGCAAACGCAAACTTTGATTTCTATTTTCAATCATAAATATCTTGATAAACAGACAGGCGATCGGCTTGTAAAAGTCATGGGGCTCCTGACTGAACTAAAGGTTAATAATTATCATTGCAGCATGAGCTTAAATCAAGGATTTTTTTAAAGGATCTAAGACAAAGTTACCGGATCCCTTTAATTGTAGTGACATCATTATCATCATGATCTATATATTGTTCGGTACTGCCAGTAAACCATTCTTAGTAACCATAGTAACCCCGTCTTCATCTCCTCCCTCTACGGTGTTCGATTTTGCTGTTTCAGACGGTGTGATCGTGCTTCGCCTTGCTGAGTTGGATGCTTGTTCATCCGAGATGGCGGCGTTCAATCGCGAGATGCTAGAGCGTTGAGTGGATGAAGCGCGGGAAAGCCGGGATTGTAATTCAGCTTGACGAACCCTGTGAAGAAAGGAGTTTAGATATCGTGGTGGAATCTATGAGCAATTCTTAAAGTTTCGAAATTTTTAAAATTTAACGGACACATATTTTTGTTAAAAATGGGACCCATGTTTAGGGATTTTTTGTGAAAACGTCACCCAATACAGCAACACACCCCCGTATGTCTGATTATGTGAGTACCCCCCCCCCCCCCTTTTTCCGGGATTTTTTTTCCAAGTTTGCTGGATTATTTTGAACCTCCAACGATCCTCTAACAACGACAGTCACACATAATTTACCTTCTTCTGAAACAGCAAGCAGCTATAACCCCACACGACACTGCCACGATGAGGAGGAAGTATAACACTCCTAGTGCTATGAGACCGGAGCGACCGCTTTCGTGATCGCCCTCACCTTGAAAAGATTAACGATGAAAAGAAAACGAATATTGTAATGTTAATAACGTTGATTAAGAAAGAAAAAAACATCAAACTCAAATCTTGTGGGTAGCACAGGGATAAAAAACAAAACAGTCATAACGGTTTACTATAGCAGCGGGAAATGCGTATATAGGAATGTAGTCAACTACCTACTTTTCCTAAAATCAAATTTGGCCCTTAGCTGCCTGGAACACTTACTTAATTAACAACTAAATCATTTATACCCTTTAATACCAAGTTTTGTATTTTTTTTTAAAGTAGGCCTATGTGAAATGTTGATATGTCCCGATTTACATTTTGGGGGTAAGTGACGTATTAAAGCTATAGCATTATATAAGAACAAAGGGCCTTAATTCAACCAGTCCTCCGGTCGTTCGTTCTTTAGTTATATAGGAAAAACTCAAAACATCACATTTTCAAGGGGTATGAATAATTTAGTGCACCAAATTTGTAGTTATTGTTTTGTGTTTCGAGTTTTATCCAGAGCCCCAACCAGAATGTATTTGTTTACATTTCAAAAATCTCGTCTGATTTCGAAAATCGGATCACAAACAGTTGGGTCGTAGAGTCGTATAGTATAGTGATGAAATTGTAAATAATAAAGTCTTTATGTTGTATAGCTCCCTCTCAAGGTCAAGATTTTGATTTAGTTATAAAACAATGTTTCTTGAGTAAATTCGACCAAGGCTATTCACGTTTGAAAATTATATATCACAACTGCATATTCTGAGATTTTGATGGTGTTAGCTACCATTAGATGGCAATAAGCGGTATTTGAAATTCATCAAAATTTATCAGGAACACCGGTAAATTGTAATATTAATTTTTTCCCAAAACTTTGTATTACCTTTAACGACCGTCAGTACTAGTTTGGCCAGGAGAGGTTAGACCACACAGCGGAGGTCACTGACAGGTGGCTATCTCATCAACTAAGCTCTCAAATAACATAAGAAATAGAGGATCATGGGGGACCAACAGGCACCGATTGGAGAAGTTTTCTATATAGTTAACGTTGTTTTTATCATTGCCATAATTTGTTATTTTGCATTGTAAATGTGTAATGATCCAATGTTATGCTCTATATGTCATTTGAAAGAAAAACAAATAAAATCTTATCTTATCTTATCGTATCTTATATAAAGGGAGCAAGTAGCTACAAGTTAGACAGTGGGGCTTTAATACCGTACCTTTCGGAGGGGGCGGAGGAGGTCCATTAGGCATATTCCACAACGGCCAATCCAGCGGTAATGCCTCAATGTGGTGTAACAAAAATATGATCCAAATATAATTCATCCGAATTTCCATTCTGCCTTGCACTGTTCCAAACGTAGCAATACGATAAAAAAAAAAAAAAAAAAGGAGATTGGTTATAACCTCGTTACACCAATGCGACCGACAACAGTAGCTGTTAGACGATATACACAGATCAAAAGAAAAAATCTCTTTATTGTTCCTCTTTACTCTGAAATGTTGAATGGCCAAACGTTTGACGATTATCGTTCAAGTTGGAGTCAGGGCAGCGTTTCTCGAAACCGTCATAACTACAAGTTCACCGACATCCCATTGAAACGTGTGTTAAACTTAATAGGCTACACGCGTTTCAATGGGGTGTCGGTGAACTTGTAGTTATGACGGTTTCGAGAAACGCTGCCCAGGTTGCCAGTTTGGCAGTGGCGTTTAAATAGGCAGTATAAATCTTAATAATTAACCCATATAGTTCAAGAGAGTGAATTATCCTTGTTACCAAACGTTTTCGACACATCATAGTTATCAGGTTTACAAAGTCGATAATATCCCCAGTCGTCATACAAAGAAGACCGACACAAAGCCACCAATAATAATACCTAACAAAGATCGCTCACACCGAATGGCTCAAAGTTTGTCTATTATCGCTCAATTTAGTGTCTGTCTGGCGACTCGACATAGCCATAAAGGTATTCGGCAGTATACGAATCCATTGTGCAGTGCCCACATTCTCATTGGTGAAGTAGGCATACATTAGCCTTGGTTTTAACAAAATGTTTGAATCAGAGCTGTAACAATAACACGGTCGAAAACTGTTGAGAAAATAAAGAATCCATTCACAAACACCATCATACGTCTTTCTTACTTGCCTCAGCCACACTAAACCGACTCCAAACCGACCAATTCTTTCTCCATTTATAGGGTAATGACTAATGTAGTTTATGTTCGATCTGTCCTCCGTCTGGTGTCAGTCTCTTTGGTGTGACTGGCGTGTTATAGAAATAAATTATTGTTCCTGGCCTATTCACAAGGTGGAACATCATTTCTTCAGTTTGAAAGGCCTGTTTTCATCAGCTCGAGATTGCCAAATATCCCGCTATTCGATATTTCAACTATCCCGATCGCAAATTAACCAGTTAGTTTGCGTTTTCATCAGCACGAAGTTGCAATAAGCGAGATATTTGGTAGGGATTATTCATCTTTAGATATCTTTTGATAGTTTCAAAATATCCAGCTATTTTGTCCGGTGCGTTTTCACCAGACCGAAGACTCCCACTATATTATGCGCGAACGCTGAGCAAAATATCTCGAGCTAATTTCTCAAGGTCGAGTTTCAAGCTTCGAGGTTGAATCTCGAGCTGATGAGGATGCGATTTGTGACTTCGGAATTATTTTCCCAAATCAGAAATTAGCGGGCTATTTGGCAATCTCGAGATGATGAAAACGCACCTGAAAGACGATGACCTGCAAGACAGAGAGTAACAATCAGTTTTACAATAGCTCGGCGGAGGAAGGTGTTGACATAATAAATAGTCAAATCTAAATGTTGTTTTGATAAGAGACGAATAACTTTTGAGGGACATTGCATGAACTGTGATCTTAACTTTTTACACAGAAGTTACAACTGGTATAGTTCGACTGAAGGGAAGGGGGGTGGGGGAGGATGGGGGCACAGGGCATAATTCGATAAATAAAAGCAAAAAATCCCACTGTCCTTCCCCTCTCCTCTTTATTATCTCTTTACTTAATTATCCACATCTTTTTTGTTTCTTTAGGCTTTCATGCCTACCTGCTCCCCCCTCTCTCTCTCTCTCTCTCCTCTTTCCTGCCTTAGCCCCTCGATCTCTATATCACACCCCTTCTCCCCCATTTAACATCCCTCCCCCTCTTCAACTCTCTCCTTCTTTTTCTAAAAAAGGGATACATTTTGATAATAATAGTTTTTAGCACTGAACGTGCACAGACTACTGTTCATGACGATATAGATCACGAATAAAATATGATTGACAATGAAGACAACATTAGAAGAGGAAGAAGAAGAGGAAGAAGAAGAAATAGAAGAAGGAGAAGATGAAACAGAAGAAGGAGAAGATGAAGGGGGAGGGGTTATTATTATATGAGAAGTAGCAGACGGTACGGACAAACGGAATCGTAGTACGCCCTCTGTTGATCCTGGACTGAAATTTTCTTTCACAAAATTTACTTGCTGCGCATGCGCTCTCGATCGCGCGCGCGCCTCATCACATCATCCAGACAGACGTAGACATTTTGATAATATTGACATTTATAATTATTTCATTAATCATGAGCCTTCAGCATAGTATGTTGGAGAGATTCTCTATATCACCTGAAGATTATCTTGGTAAGTTGAGTGAATATTATGCTCTAAATATCTTGTTTTATTGTAGATCTAAACCCTTTTCTTTGCAGAAATGATTATCGAGCCATTTTCCCGGGCCGAACCACCGCCAGGATATCAAGCCAAGTCCCCGGCACGGCTGCCGACAACAGCACCAACGTGCAACGCACGCGCATTTTACATTCTCCCTCGTAATCATGAATGAGTCTAACTAGGTTCTAGATTAGAAAGTCTAGTCGAAACTAGAGACAAGAGTTCTACATGTTTTCTTCCTCCTCCTCTTGGAGTAAAATATGATAATGCATGTCATGTGTGTGTTTGTGTGTGTGAGTAACTTAGACTTATGAAGCCAAACATTATTGATTAAAAATGAAGTGAATGGGTTGTTGTAGGTCTAGATGAATCCGGGCTAACTCGGCCCACGGGACTACTCGGCCCAGCTGGAAAAACTGGCCGAGATGTCCCGACCTGATTAATCGATCGAGAGATACCAATGTGTATATGTTTGTGCTCTTTGTGACTTAATAATGCCCTTTCCAACCTAAATCTTTAATGGAATTGTGTTAAATGATACTAATGAAGACAATCTATGACTTATCTTTAGGTAAAATGACAAAAAAATGACATTTCGGACAATTTACTCACAGCTCGCAATCCCCATTGCCGCACGTACATTAAATGCGCGTTGTATCTACTCGGACCACTGAAATTCGAGCAGTGTTTTTGTCGGTAAATCACTGCAAAAATATCATTTTTATCTCGTATGAAGGTCTATTTTTTATTTCTGACACAAATTTCATTATTGAGAAGTCGAATATAGATTTTAGACGAGATGGTTGATGTTTGTTCACATTCTTTCGTCCTGGCCGTAAATTAGCAGACTACTGCCTAGTGCTACCGCAGCAGCTCAGCTCAGTGTGCAGCTAGCCGTACAGCGCCGCCGGCCGGGTCGGCGGGGGAATTCACTGACTCGGCGCCCGTACCGGGCCGCTGCACTGCATTGCATGATTGTACTGCCCAATTTGATCGAGTGATGTGAGTATAACTAATCAAACTAGATCTATATCTACTGTATTATCATTATTCATTCCGAGTAGAATATCCAATTTGATTTAGGGAGTAAACTAGACCTAGATCTATATCTACATCATTATCATATACTAGATTAGTCATTCAGAGTAGAATATTCGATTAATGAAGGAATGGAATTTTTCTTTTTCATAATGATTAATCGATAATCATATTTTACTCCTAAAAGTTAAAGACTTGATAAATAGCTAGATCTAACGTACGTGCCTAGCCTAGTACTGTAAGAGAAGTGAGCTGAAGAATCGCCTTCTTATTTTTTTGAGGGGGCTGCTTCAAAAAAATTCTACGAAAAGAAGGTATTGGCTTCAATTTTTTGTATAAATAATGCAGCCCCCACCACCTCCCCCCCCCCCCCCCCAAACAAACCAAAAAATCTCCTTTTTGTTACCTTTTTCTGGGAATCAAAGAGATACATACACTACTGCCTAAAGGTTTTGGCAGCGGGCTGACCCGATGCCGAAGCGCGTAGTTGAAGAAACGACGTTCGGGTCGCGCCCGATGTTCGAGTCGCGCCCGAAATCTGCCCGAAATCAGCCCGAAATCAGCCCGAAATCTGCCCGAAATCTGCCGGTACTATATTCGCCTTGAATGATGCGCGTGCTGAAGTCGTGCGTTTTTAAGACTCGCACGCGACGAGACCCGATGACGTCACGTTGAAAGTCAAATTGGTCGAGAAGAGCGATTCAACTGCAGATCAATTTGCCTATACAATTGCGTGTTAAAATATGAATCGCACCGCACGAAAATTATACACAAATACACGTAGAGTGTATGGGAGAGTCGAGTGTATGTTAGGAAAGACGCTCACTAATTTGTTTTGGTGTTCACCAACAGCAATATGAGTAAGGCAGCCTAAAGTCTAGTCTAGACACCCTGATTTTGATCTAAGAGTGGATGATCACCGCAGGCTTTAGATATTTTTCTGCCAAACATCTTCGAGGAGCTAGGCCCAGGGTCCATGAAGTTAGCAGTCGCTAGCCGGACGGCAATCAACGGGGACGGCAAACGCTAGCATAGATCTACCGTACCACATCGTCATGCCTAGCCTAGGCTCTAGCCTAAACTTAATAAAATGGCTCAATTGAGCATTCATCAGACTAATGATATGAACAATTTGGTCTCACCTTACATTATGCCAATGACACATCAGTCCCTGTTTCCATATTTAATTCCAAGGATTAAGATATACTTTCTTTGCAACAGCTAAGTCATAATTAATACTAATAGTGCTACAATTGTGTAGCCTGTAGGCATAGCCTATGCTAATAACACTATGCATGCTGGATCTAGATT